>JBAMIB010170372.1:0-13068 GCA_037177415.1 Kaempferia rotunda
GATCCCGTTCTCCCCTATCACCATCGACATCTCCCTCCAGCTCCACCAAATGCGGCCCCATATAATGTCAGCTCGACTCCACTCGCCGATTTTTTTTCGTAACTGATTCGTCGATCTTTGGGTCGATTCCTCGCGATTTTTATATATATATATTTTAAATGGATTTAGATTTTAGGGCGGACAAAGGGTTAACTTTCTTGCTCGTAAAATTGTCGTTTTGCCTTGGTTTTGGTTTCTTGATTTTTGAGTCCAATGAATTGCCCAAGGAAGGTAGTTGTTTGACCATCTCGATTGAACTTATTATCGGCTAAAGTTTACTTGGCTAGCAGCTAGTTTCTTGTGCACTCCGTTTGTCAATTTTCTCATGCAACAACTTTCTTTTTCTTAATCGTATCAAACAGCCCACTTTTCAAGTAAAAGAAAGCCATGCAAAATTAACTTTCCTCTTTTTTTTTTCTTTTTTTTTTCTTTTTTTTTTACTTCATTTCCCTGTTAGTTTCCTATCCTAGGTCGAGTCGCTGAATGTGTACATTTTAGATTTATCGACGGTTATCGATCTTGTTGGTAGATAAACAAGGTAAATAGTATGCACCTTGTCCAACATGATTTGGGATATTGCGACTCTGCGATGTTGTGTTTAATTCAAGTTGTTGGAGAAGTGTGGCCGTAAGAATGATGTCAAAAAGTAGTGGCCGTAAGAATTTTCTGGGAGATACTCGCCTATTCTATCTGGGCACACAAGGGTAGTTAGTTTAACTGTTAGGTCAGCTAAAGAGACTTCCATATCGATAATATTTATGATGATGATCCGGGTGTCAATAGCAAGTCAACAGAATAGTCAGGCCAGCATAAAAGTTGTCAGTCAAGTCAGAAGAAGTGTCAGATCATCAAGGTCAACAGAGGCGCCAACGGGTCCGACCGAGCCTATTGGCCGATCGGACACCTCACCTGACTGGACAGAAGGCTTGATCGGACACATCGTGCCCAAGCCGCTCTATCAACTCAACAGAGATCGGACAATCATCTCCTAAACATGAGCAATTGGCCGGTTGGCGACTTTGATCGCCAAGGTCATTGTCCAATCGGTGCATAATGACAGAATAAGCGAGGACTATATAGTCCGATCAGCACTACAATACAAAAGTCCTTTGTCGCCTAGCCCAACGGACTGTCAGAGAATATTCTTTGTCATTTAATGAACCTATCAGATGAAGACACATGGCGAGCGCAATAATGAGCAGCACATGTATAGACGGCCCAGCATGGAAAAAGATCGCCACGTGTCCACGGCTGGCAAGGAATCTCCTCACCTATAAATAGGCTTTCGGACGAAGGCCTCAGGTACACTCTCTTACGCGAACGCACGCGGAAACATTCCCCCTCTCTATTTCCTTCCAACACACTTTTCTGAACTACGTTGGGCTAACTTGAGCATCGGAGGACCAAACAAAGAGCAGTGACTCATGTTTGATTGCTAACGCTTGTCTGCTCGTCTTCGGTGTGCAGATCTTGTTGGACGTGGAAGGAAACGTGGGGACACGTGGAGAATCATGAAGATGTGGGAACTGCCCATATAACCCACGATCCCCACATCCTCGTCCATGTTGCGTCCAGGACAGAGGTATAACAGGAGGGCTTGCTCTCGCTGGAGGAGGCACGGAAGAACAAGAGCAGAGGAAGACATCCGTGGTGAGATTTGGTTTGTGGAAACCAAAGGAACTTTCCGACTGTTGTGATCGCTCCTTTGACAGTAAGTTTGAAGATCGACTTTGCTGCATCACAGATCTCCTGGAAGGTCACTGTAAGTTTTGATTATAGTTTACGACTTGTGATTCAAAGCTTAATTCATGCATTTTTGTTTCATCAGATTTATCCTCGACGCTTATCCACTCTAGGGCGCCTCCATCCATCCAAGGCGCCTTCAATCAGCCGAGATGTCTCCAACACTATTCATCTGAGGCTTATTTTCTGCTCTAACTCGTACAAAACATGCTATTCCAGAATAACAAAGAATATCCGTAAAACAGAGTTAGCACATAATAAAATAAAATAAATTTTATGAATCAGATCTTGTCATAATGGGGCTTGTCCTCACTAGATCTCTCTTCTAGTTGTTTACCTCAACTTATCCTTTTTAGAATTACTTGATTTGTCATCTGACCCATCAAGTCTTCCTGGTAGATGCTCCATCTTGATTTCAACCAGTTGTCAAATCCTGCAAGTCCAATTGGACTTTCTACCTATCGGTACTTCCTGCGAGTTAGCACATAATAATCTCAACTTTTTTTCATTAAACATTTGTAGCAAATTTGATGTTCTATTCAATATTAAAAAAATAATTATATAAATAAATTTGAATAATTCATTAAATTAAAAACTTGAATATAATATTAATGAGAAAATGATAAATTATTTGTAAAATATTCATGAACAAAATTTATACATCGTCTTCATCAATAAAATTCTTATTACATTTACAAATAAATAAAAGCTCTTAAAATATACAATCAAACTTTTAATATCAAATTGATTAATTAAATAAGCTTAAATATGTATATATATAACTGAATAATCAAATAAGTTCAAATTGAAAATTTAATAACATCTATTAATAAGATCTTTTAAATAATATAAAATTTGGCTCGGCTTCATTTCCGGTACTAAATTTTAGTATGATCGCTGAGAGTGTTAAGCATTTGACTAAGGATTAGTTGTTCATGGAAAGATAAAGCACCATTGTATCAAATAGCAAACATGCAAAGACCAAGAACACCAAATGAAGAGCATATGCCAAGGAAATAGGATGCTGATACACAAGCACTGTCCATGCGAAGTGTCCTGCTTAAGAGAGTTTACAGTCACAGTTGACAAGGGAAAACTGACGATTTGTACATGTTTTCTTCTTTACTGACGACTCTGAAGGCTGAACAGACGAGTCGGAAAGTAGAGAGGCATTCTTGAATTCCCACTAGCAGTAGCTCCAGATGCTCCTGCAAAAGTTGCCCACAAACCGACGTGAAGGGATGAGAAAAGCCATCGATGTCGAACTCGAAGATAATGGCCATTACCTGCGTTACTAAACGTTACTGGATGACATGACGGCTCTTATTCTGTCACAGGTGCAGGACAGAAGACTGTTGACTACGTCTATGCTTCCAGAAAGAATCTCGGAACCAGGAGACGAGTCGATAAAGATCTGAAGCGCTACAGTAAGGAGAGAACCCCCACGTCCAGAGTTCTCATCGGGGAGTATGGCAAATCCTGAAGGCAGAAGTGCAACAGAGTTGGAGTCCTCACCACCAAGCACTGCATTGACCATGGCAGCCTCAACAGGAGAGTAGATAATGTATCTGCAAGTTGAGTCACTGCGGGTCTCTTGCAGTATCATCGTCGTGTTCCCTTCGTCAGGGAGCTAAATTGAGCACCAACAGTTACTGATCACAGCAGAAATATTGAAGCCAAAAAGGAAAAAAAAAAAAAAAAAGACTTACTCCAACTGCCAGAATGGAGACACAGTTGTCTTCTTCCTGGCTGCTCAAAATGGCTGCTGCTGCTTCGTAAACCATGGCTCCATGCAGCAAAATGTCCCACTGCCTCACAAAAATAAAGCCAAGAAGTGTGAGTTCGTGGCTAAAGAAAGAAAAGATGCATCCAATTGATCAGGCGAGCAATCACCTGGCTACGCGATGGCACACTGCGCAGGAAATCGAAAACTCTCTTTGGAGATATTGGCAACCAGATCGAAGTGCTTGCACTGAGCACAATGTCAGCAGGTCTCCCTGGATCTCCATTGTTCTTCCTGCTCCAGATCCTCACCTCGTTTGTTGCAGCACCAGTTACTTGAGCCCACTGGTGGATCAGAGAGCCACTCACACCGCTGCAGAAGCTCATCGCCATCCTCTCCGATAGATTTAATATGTTATGGGTCATCTCGACGTTCCCTAATTAGGAACAATCAATCAGCAGTGGAGTTTTTGTTTGCAGAAAGGAAGAGGAGGAGGATCAGTACCGATATGAGCAGTGGAATTAGTGAGGCTCGATAATCTCTCGCACTGCCTTTCCATTCTCGCCAACCATCTTTTTGCTCCGAAGGCAAGGCCGGAGTTGACGATGGCCTTGTACAGTGCATGGACATCTCCATGGTCCGCTTCGACATGCTCGACCCATACGACCTTCGAGCGACCGTCAGGCATTTCCTGGATGATGCATCCGGAGGGCCTTCGGCGGAACTTGGCCATGGGATCGTGCCGCACTTCGAAGGAAACGTCAACCACGGCCCAGCGCGCTCCCTCCGGCTGCTTGCAGTGCCTCAGGAACAAGCCCTCCCTCGCCGGAACGAGGGGGCTCGGAACCTGCAGCTCGGCCGTCATCTGAGGAGTGCAAAGCTTTCAAACCGTCGGCGCAGAAACAATTAATGGCGGCTGGAGAAGGTAAACCCTAAAAGGTCGAAGCTTTACCAGTTGCAGAGCGCCATCGTAGCTTCCTGCTGCTGCTCCGGTGGCGTACACCTCCACGGTGGCTGCTCCGGTGACGATGCCGGAGAAGAACGCGATCCATTTCTCCTGCACGCCATCAAAACCCACAAAGATTAGACCTTGCGGTGGTGCATTCACACATTCAGCCGTCAAACTTTTGCCTACCACGTCCATGAGCATGTCGACCAGTGCCTCAGCCGGCATAGCCACGATTGCGGTAGCCCGGGTGGCCTCTGTAGCCAGATTCACATTCTTAGGTCCGAGCCCATTTGCAAAAGCTCGGACATACTCGGCCTGGTTTAAGTCTTCAGTGAGCCCGTCGGGGCCTCGAACCCACATCGGTTCGCCGAGCTGAGCCAGTGCGAGAAGCTCCGCCATGGCTTGCTCAGCCAGAACGGCCGCAGCCGGTTGGCCAAACTCGGGCACATTCTTTTTGTTCGAAGTTGAACCTGGTCTAGGATGGACTCCGGCTACAATTGCCGTTGGGTTTAGTTCTTGGAACGGAATCAGCTGAACCCCTGTTCGCTTTGCGACCATTGCAGTGACCCTTTCGATCTATCGTAAATGGGTATATCATTTGTTTATCATCGGAAAAAGGATGTACTTTTTTAATACATGAGATTCATTCTTATATTACGATACCTGTTTGCGTAGACGGCTGTTTTCGGCTAGTAGTTGTTGCTCGTCGATAGAAATCTCACCGAGTGAGGGCGGGCCGCCACAGTTGGGACAACAAGCACTGTTGAGTGCTTCCTTCAACTTCAAGTTGTCCGATAGGAGAAGATCATTCTCCTCCTTCAACCTTTGGTTTTCCTCTCGCTCGAGTTGGTTCTACAAGAATTTAGATATGGATCAAATGATTTGATTGGGTCGAGCTACCTCTTGGTTGAATTGTGACATGACGAGTGAGGGAAAGAATTTTAGTTATTAGACTAGATACTAATCGAATCTAGATAAGTAAAGGGTTCGGTTATTGAGTTTATGGTTGAATCAAGTAATTTAGTAGATAACAATGCGATGAGCCCCATCTTCTCACCATCAATTGTGTCCTCTTGTTTTGAAACCAAAACTTCGCTTGCATTGGGTCTAATCCGAGTTCTTGCCCTAACTCCTTCCTTTGTTTGTCGTTTAGATCAGGGAATTCTTCGAAGAACCTAAAATAAAGGAGCATCGATATAACATGTTAATCTTTTCTATTGAGTTGATATATACATTAGAAAAAAAGAAGCTTACGCCTCAAGTTGTTGGATTTGCTCAGTCTGTCGATAGTTGATCTTTCTTTTTCCATGGTTCTGAACACCTAGCTCAACATTGGATGCGGCGAGTGGATTGATATCTAGGACATTAGGGAAGTTATCGCCATTGTCAAGAATGGCATGAAACAATGGATCTGTCATTATTGACCCGTTTAGTATTCCATTTTGTTGTTGTTCTTGCTCATGTTCCGTAGTCATGTCGATGAATTGAGACTATGAGTGCAAAACAAACAAAAGAGAAAAATTCCAGATGAGAAAACGAAATTTTTTTAAAAGGGAATGTGAATGACAAGGAAAAAGATTATAAACTTAACAAATTATGAATACACAAGTCTAAAAAAATTTAGCTTGATACAAGTAGTGTTAAAAAGAAAACTATAATAAATTAGGAGTGTAGTTGGCGGGGGAACTATTAGTATAGAACCATATAAATTCCGAGTAAACACAGTAAGAGGAACAAGGGTCTATGTTTTTCTCTATAAAATCAATCCAAACAACGAAACGATCACCTATGATTGATCGAATCAAAGTTGTTAGAACACAGAAGATGATTGACTGATCGAACTAGGGCAATTAGAAAGCAAAAGCTCATTATGGTCCAACAAGACCACCAAATCGAGAAAAGTTCTTAATGGACAAAAGTAGCAACATCATTTATTTCTGATCTACAGGAAGGATCGACAACTATCGAAAATCTTTCTCAAAGCTAAAATGACAAAGACTGAAATAGTTAAACAAATATGAGATTTACTATACTTGAGTTAGGACACAAATAAATCTATTTCTAAAGAAATTTTTGTTCCAAAAAAAAAAAACGATATGACTAAAAAAGAGCCCTAACCTTTGCATCCATCCTTGGGAATTCAAGGCCACAGCTCTCCCTAAGAACCTTAATGGACTGCATGTACATGACTCGCCACCTCCATCATCCCTGTTTTGGTAGCCAAAATGTGTACCCCAAACTTGGCAAGTAGCAAGGGCTACTCAATCCAAAATATATTCACTCAAAAACTTTGGCATGGCAAGTGCAATGCACTATCTTTTCGAATGCGATAAGTGAGGCAATAGCTCATGTAAAGTCAACTCACAGAAGGTATATGCTATGGCATATGCAAGAAGGATAAAAGTAGATCGATAGAGGCTGTCTAATATATCTTTATACTTAGCATGGATAAAAAGAAGCTCACCTGAGTAAATGTCAAAGTTGAAGAAGCGTTTCGTTCAAGTAGAGCTCATGATTGGGGAAGATGACAAGCTGTTTTTATCACCATTAATGGAGGAAGAACAAGTATGAATGCGCGCATTCATTAATAGAAACTCAAGCAAGTGAGTGAGCGGCATATAAGTTTAAGTCTCCTCCACCCCCTTCTTTTCTTGCGCCTCCTCCTCCTCCTCCTCCTTCTTCGACAATTGTATTTAGGGGAAGAAGGGAGAAGAAAGGAAGGGAGAAGGGTGGAAGAATGGGAAGAGAGGAGTTATTGCGAGGGTGAAGAGACGGTGGATTTGCATTTATTGTTGGGCTGGTGAAGCTACTTGAGAGGAGGAAAGGAAGTAAAGGAAAGCTTGTTTTGTGTGGTTTTATTTGAATTTGTCAACAGAGTCAAACGACAAGGAAAGAAACAAAAAGTTAATTAGCACACAAGTTTTTTTTTTTTTAATCAAATTTAATATAAAATTCGATCCTACTATTATTTGGTGGAACAACATTGGAAAAAAATCATCGCATTATCCTTTATACATTGAATCAACGTTCTTACTAAACTCTAAATTTACCTTCGCTATAAAGTCGCAAGACACGAAGTAAAATCTTATCTGTAGTAGTAAAAGAAAAGGGTTAAAAAAAAAAAAAAAAAAAAAAAGAAGAAGATTACATGTATTTTCTAAGTCCTTACACATTAAAATCTCTATGAAAAATAAAAACATTATAGGTTAATAAAAGAATTTTAGTAAATCAATAATTTTTCAGTAAATTATGTAGTAAAAAAGGCATCTTTTAAATGTTATTTAACCACATGGAATTGTTAAACAATAAATACAAGAGCAACTCAAACCTTGAACGTTTATTCGGTTGGAAGGTCGCTTTTAAAGAAGAGGAATATGAAAATATTTTTTTTTCTGATGTTGTTATTATTTGGAAGAAAGAGACGAAATCCTCAATCTGTTGTCACTTGCCAAGTGTACATGAATTTATTGTTTGGGAAATGTACAACTTATCAGAATCTACAAAAAAAAAAAAAAACTGTAAACAATCTTTTTATCATCTATTCTATGATATATATATATATATATATATATATATAAGGGAATGAAAGGGAAACCAAGTTGTTAGAGTCTAGCATTGAATACATATTCAATGAGGCCTGAACTCAAAGACCCCTCCATGTGCAGTAAACAGTGATGACTGAAACGAAGGAAAAAAAAAATGCTGTTCGAATTTAAGTACTTCAATATATTTAATAGTAATTTAGTTTTCAACAAATTAATAAATTGAGGAAGATTGATAAGTATAAGCAGAATCAGTTTTCAACTTCAAGGGCTACCAAAGGAAGATGTACTTACGGTAATAATGTGACACTCAATGCAGTGATGACTTTGTTCCACTCGGATTCACTTGAATGCTGAAGCAGAAATGGAATCAGCAATACAAATAAATAAATAAATTGAAGATGTGAAAGTGGGGAAGCAACCAACAGCAGTAATGACAAATAGTTTTCATATTTTATCAAAATGGAAAAAAAAAATTTATTACTTCAGAGCCAATATTTAATGTAAAAATTTGGATTTTACTCTGGAGTTAATATTTTGCCCTGCAAGAACTTTACAGCAGTAATGACATATTAAGCAAACTGCAGTGGTACCTGTAGCTTGGGCCCATTCTTAATTATTTGACTATGTTGCACACTTTGTTCCTACCTCTTTGAAACTTTTTGACCCTCAAATTTGGTGTAGATGTTACAAGACCACAACCACGACAGCGACAAACAAGTTTTATCCCGCCAAATGGGATCAATTATATGAATTACATCATCATTTATATTTATTATTGCTAATAAGTTTTTTTTATTTTCCTTTTCCTCATTTAATCTGTATATTTGTTGATCTTCTAGCTACATATTAATATCATTTTAAATGTGTTTTTCAAATATTTTCCTTAATAGATACAACCTCAACTCTGTCTAATGTTCTCATTTCTTATTTGTCTATCCTTGTATATTTGCATATCAATTTTAATATCCTCATCTCTGTGACTTTCATCTTGTGCAACTCTGGTGAATTAATTTCAGTAGAGGGTCTTGAGACTGATTCATCGTTTGATGAGTTTAGTAGCCTTATGTGGCCTTGGTTTGTCTTGATTGATGTTTCCCTAATTCAAAGACTGATATTAGCAAACTCTAGGAAAAAATGAATGTAAGATACAATTCAAGATATTGAAACATGAAAACCATATAAGCTATTTCCTGACAAATTTGGACCTACTTCATATACAATCTATGTGGGCTTTCAGTATGACAATGTGAATTTTGATTGTTTAACCTCTCTAAGTTTGGAGCCATTGTAGCATCAGTTATTCAGTAAGATCATCAACATTAACTTTGTCAAAGTTAAAACACTCGTCAAGAACTCTTAATTATGATGTTTCTGTAATTTTTCTTCACTAAGCCACTCGTTTCTCTTTGTAAATCATACATCAACAGTTTAGTATCAAGATTTTCAAGATCCTTGGTTCAACATCATTAGACAGTGATGCAATGCAGTAATTATACAATCCGAACTATAATCATTTATAAAATGCAAAACATTGACATCATAAATTAAATCATAGCAACACTTGAAGAAACTCACATGTTTGACAATGGAAATCATGCTTAATTTGTGAATAATTTGAATCCTAATAAAATTCAATACAAGAACTCACATGGATTTTGTATAGGAGAAAAAACTAATAGAAACAATCTTGTATAGGGCATACTCATTAGTGAACAAAAAGTTGATGCCGTATGGTCAAAACAAGTTAGATAGTTAACAATTGATCGTACAGAACATGCTCACTTCATTTCAACTATTAACTTAAAACTAATCTTCTTGACAAATGGAAAATCTCATCACCTTACTAAAACCATAAGATGGAAGAACCTGCAATCCTGCAGGATATAAGACGAACACGTCAGACAGAAATAGTGTGTTTGTTTCAAACACAAGAAGATTTATAAAAAAGACAAAGAGACACATCACAGACCAGAGAATGGAAAGAAGCTTTCAAAGGAACAAAAAGAGAGAGACAATATTTAAAAAAAAAAAAGAAACAATGCAATCAAACAGAAGAAAACTTATGTTAGTGTATGAAGAGTGCAACTCCCTAATTGTCATCTCATCCGCTTTTCAGAAATACCAAAATCAATTAGAGGTAATAAAGATAAAATTGTTGTACGTGTAAACTACCTTTTTGGATTTTAGCCCCTTTACCACACTGCATCAAGTACTTTATACATAACTGGAGTTTGTGAAGTTTGAGAGTACACAGTTTGTTATAGTTAAAATGGATTAGAGTATAAATATTTTTTATGATCAGTTAGATTTCTGCTTTTATTTATATTTTTAAACTTAAAAACCCACCCAACAGGAGTCGCCCAGGACATGACCTGTGCCTGGCACAACATGGGACAGAGGATCCTTTTGATCATGTTGAGCTTAGGGTTTTAGCATCCTGAGCTGTGTAAGCTCCAATTTTTGCCTTTTATCTTCTCTGTCGCATAACAAATTATGAAGGAATCACCAAGACATAGTGATTTACCTTGAAATATATGAAAATAACAAGATCTTTGATACTTCATTACTAGGAATCATTTACAAATTGTGCTTTCTAACAAACCTCAAGTCCTAGACCAATGCTTCTTTCCTTGGCTACTATAAGCACATGGAGTGTACCATTTGACAGCACATGTGTTCCTTTTAAAGTTGAATATCATTGGCTTATTTGTCCACATAATATAAATGTGCAATGCAGTGGTCAGATTGATTCCGCTTGTATGCACATTTAAAAAAAAAAAAAACTATTTGCTTGCAGATTCATAGTACCAATTCCAAAAGTACTGTCATCTTAAGAGTGATTATCAGAAAGTAAACTAAATTATTATCAAGTCTTGCTTAGAAACTCTATCATCTTTCTTAACTTAAAACCATATTATGCTTGAATTTCAATACATGCTCAAGAAGTCAATATGATTTAAACCCCTTTGTTTAGGAAAGGTGTCCTAACTTATGCTTTAAACTCGCTTATTTTGGAAAGGTGTTCCAACTTGCAATACTGGCCGACTTGTTAGAAGCCATAGTATCATCAAGGCCTCTCTCCCATTGCATTGAATTATTCCCTTTACTAGCAATGACATCAATGCAGGCCAATCATTTCTCTATTTTTCATAAATTGCCCTAGAACATAGACACCATTTAGTGTTGTTAGAAGTTGAAAAATTGAAATAAATAAATAAATCTAGGATTATTTAAAATTTGGATTTTCAAAATCAAGCTACTCAACTTTGTCTATATATTCAACATTTCCCTGATTAAATGATAATACCTCTCCCTTTCTTCAAATCATTTTGATGGTCCAAACTTTCTCATTTTGGACACAATATTATACTCAAGATTCTGTAGGAATGAAATGTATAGGCAAAATATTTAATCGAAATGGCCTATCAAGGTGTTTAGCAAAAACACACTTTGATGACCAAGAAACAACAATTTTAATAATAAAAAAACAAAAACTTCTAGAGATCCAAGGTGGTGTATTAGATGTTTTTGAGTTGAAAATGACTATCAAGGTGATTTTGAAATGTTCATTTTCAATTCAATATATTTTTTTTCATCCAAATCCAATTTGAACACTCCATCATAGACTCCTGGGAAGCCTATAATTTTTTTTTTTGTTGTTCTTTGCCATAGTAACTTGTTTAGGCCATCAAACTATTTGGACCAAAGCATCATGATGACCCAATTCAACTAAAAATTTATCCTTTTCAACTCAAAATCGCCCTTAACACTCCACCAGAGACAGTTATTGGTATATGTTTTTAGGCAATCAACTTACTTTTGGCCATTGAGACATCCAAAAGCAAATTAAAAATCAGGAAAAGAAAGCACTGACCTGATCTCACATCACCTCCAACTCTTGGAAGGGAAAGTGTGCATGCTGTAGCCAGTCTTCCAATTATCTAAATAAATCACTTTGGTCATCCCCGCTAGCATGAATCCCCTCTGAGAGGAGATGCTCCTAAATCTGACGAGCAAATGAGTCACGAAGGCTAGAACAAGCCCAACGACCATGTACAGGAACCCAATTGCAAAGCCCTCGGCCCTCAGCCCTCAGCTGCATCCCAGATCCTTGGCAAAAGAACATTTAAGCGATTGGGTGTGTTGCGATTGGGCAAAACCATGGGCATGTTACAGATGATGCATGTTGTGCATCGTGCCGGAGACGCCAAAGAAGTACACGAAGAGGGCGAGGGACATCCAGAGGCGTTGGTAGTGAAAGAGAGTGCCTCTCTCCAGGATGCGGCGAATTAGGAAAGGGGCGGAGATGAGGATGGAAGCGAGGAGGATCAAACGGTAGGTGACAAGGAGAGGCCGGAGGATCGGGCCACCGAGGGAGATCCTAGCCTTGATTCGAGGAATTCAGCCATGGACTTAGAGTCGCGGGAGAATTCGGACTGATCCATGGGGATGGAATCGAAATGCGAGAGAGTGGAAGCCGGTACGAGGCGGACATGGGGAAGGCTGGACATGGGGAAGGTTGGACATGCCGACGAAGGAAAATGACTTTTGGGACTCGCCGAATGCGATGGCACTGAAGAAAACAGGAGATGACGACTCGTCGTCATCATGGTTGGCGGCGGCGAAGGAGGAGGAGAGGACGGAGAAATCGGAGTGGAGATGGGGAAGGAGGAGCTCAGCCTTGGAACGAAGTTGGTTGACGTCGAAGAAGATGAGGAGAGCATATGAGCGGCGGGGCGGTGCGACTGAGGTAAGGAAGTGGGAGACAAGGCGGTCGTCGAGGTGGATGATCCCAGAGAGAGAATGAGACCGAAGAAACTGCAACTCCGCTACCAGATCAGCAGCCGAGGGTTCAGCGGCGGCGCCTGCGCCGAGGAGGAGGAGGAGGAGGTAAAATAAATAATCTTTCTTTTTATTTGTCTAAATATACTTTATACACATTTATTTATTTTTTCAAAATATTTATTTTATTTAAAATTTAAACTCTGATATATATATATATATATATATAGAAATTTTAGCCTGCACGGCCTTATATGCGCGAACATGGGCGAAAACTGACGTGGAGC
>JBAMIB010170481.1:0-13065 GCA_037177415.1 Kaempferia rotunda
TGATGGCTTTTATTTCTAAAGGATCTAGAGATATGGCTGCTGAATGTAAATGCATTATGCATATAGTTTTTCTTGCCTTCAACCTCACTGATATTTATAAATAGAGAAAACGTTACTGATTTCCAACCAATAATATCCAAGTAATGGGTTCTCGTTCAATGCCATATTTTGTTTATACATCTCGTCCATTCTTATGTTAAATTTAATAAATTATTTGACATTCATTTTGGTTTTGAGCACATTTTATTAGCAATATTAAATGAAACTTCCTTTCTTCTTACCACTTTATTGTAATCTTAATAACAAATCAAAGAATAAGTAGCTACATCTTATCCCTGCTTTTCTAGTCATTAAGGCAACAAGCAGTCTTGTTGAAATGATTCACCTTGTGACACATCTTATTTCAGAGGTATTGATCTAACTGAGGCATTGCGGCTCCAGATGGAAGTTCAGAAACGCCTTCATGAACAACTTGAGGTATATTTTATAGTTGAGTTATGAGCATGCTCTTGCATTGTTCTATTTCTTTTTCATATCTTTGACATGATCCAGGCGATAAATTTTTGGAGTTTTATTTGGTATTTTTTTCAACAAACTTTCGTCACACAGTATGTGATTTCTATGTACACGAGACAAATGAGTATGATGATCAACAATGACCTTAGGAATATGTCCAAGGATGGAATTGGTGGTCCCCCTAGGTTTTGGACAGGTTCTTTTCACAAAATGTTGTAATTTGAAATTGAGATTTGCAGTCGATCATTGAATGCCACCAAATTTGAAATTTGAATTGGCTTTTGCATGAATGATGGTTTTACCTCTCACTTCAAAAAACAAGCATCAGCTACTTCTATTTTTGTGTAGTTCTTTTTGTCGATAATTTCTTGCAGACATCAGTGAGGCACTATAGTTTAATGTTTCACTAGTTCTGTGCTGCCATCATCATCCTCGAGCGTTAAACTGTATTTGTCCCAACTATTATTGCTCAACTCACAGCTGTATCGTTGGTATATTTTTTGTTAGTTCTGTACCAGCAACTGCTAATTCTCTCATTATTTTCAACAGATTCAGAGAAATCTACAACTTAGAATTGAGGAGCAAGGTAAGTACCTGCAGGTGATGTTTGAGCAGCAATGCAAGTCAACCATGAACAAGTTCAACGCTCCTTCCACTGCAGAAGAGCCATCAAGCGTATCTTCTGATCCGATTGACATGGCTGCGAAGGCCGAAACCTCCATCAACTCAAAGGGAGCAGAAAGTTCCAAGCAAACAGCTACCAAAAGGAAGATGCCAGAGCTTGATCCTTCAAATCCAAGTAATGCAGATGCTATCATTGGTTCCGCTTCTTCATCCGCCAAGTGTGCAAGGGCCGAAGATGAAGAGGCATGAATTCCGTAATCTCATGAGGCCGAAAAACTCTTCAGCAAACTTATTTATCATGAAGAGCCACTAGCAAGTTGACATTGAAGAATTTCTTGATGATTATGGGCAGTTTTTTGAGTGACAGGGTGTAGGATTTTCAGTCTCACCTTGAGATGGTAGCAGGTTTTGAGAAAACCATTTCAAGAAGTTGTGTAAGTATTCAATGTCGCATTGTGCAGGAAGAAGACTAGTCTTTTTTGTTCAAAACAATTATGCCATAACTGGAGATTTTTTTCCTTCAATAAAAGTGTTAATGTAGGAATTTTTATAACTGTTGGTGTATTTTTGTTTTATAAAAATTTAAAATATATTTCAGTTTTAATTGTGTATTTTCTTGTTATTAGTTGTAGAAAAAAATGATTATGCTCGACACTCCTCACAATCGGTACTAGGTTAAGTGAAGACAAATCATAGTTGTATTTTATTATTATTATTATTATAGGGTAAAAGTTGATTCATTCATCCTAATATTTATCTCAATCCGTTTGTCCTAGTGTCTATATCAATTTGTATTCCTGTCAATACATTTTGAATTAATACGGAATAAGAGAAAAATTTTAGAAAAAATTATATATAAATTTATGTTCTATTATTTTATTTTTTATAGGTCATATCATGTGTCTATCCTTAAATATTTTTTAAAAATCTTTTCTCTATGCATGATATCATTTTTCAAATAGATTAGAGGTTGCTTTTAGCCCCCGTCGGTGCAAATGGAAGCCATAACTATAGTAGCGAATAATCTCTGCTTGCTCACGTGTCATCTCACCGGTAGCCGTCGCCGATGGATCTCGTGGCTCACGAATCTCAAAGCGCACCACTCGCTCTCATGAGCTGCCCCGTATGAACGAAAGCACTTTTCTTCTCCGATTTGGTGTTCTTTTTGTGATCGCTCAGAAGAACCCTAACAATTGGGGAGGAGAGGCGGTTGGAGGAGAGGAATCTGATCAAGAGCAACTTATCGTTTGGCCGAGATGCTGTTCCAGGTGGGAGGCCAGGGCACGCGGCCGACCTTCTTCGAGATGGCGGCGGCGCAACAGCTTCCAGTCAGCCTCCGTGCTGCGCTCACTTACTCCCTCGGGGTACCGCGCTTCTCTTTACTGACTCCCTTTTCCTTCCCTGCCGTTGCGGCCTAAGCTTTCCCGTTATGTTCCAAAAGGCTTCTTTGCTTTTCTTAACTGCTGTTTTGTGTTGCTTTATGTTGAATTTTCTTGGCCACGAATCACTGGGATTGTGGTATTAATGGAAAGATCACATTTTCCCTTGCCAGTATCAGTCTAAGGGCGCATGATTGAATGCATCAGATAAAGCGACTTTCCTTGTAAATGGGTTCTTTGCTTGATTACTTTTGAGTTTAGATTTAGTATTTGCCAGTTATTTCGATGGCTGGTTTCACTATTGTGACGCCCTAGTTTAATCCCGAGTTGTGGACTAATAACAAAGAAGCTTTATTTAGATGGGCGAACTATTATTAGTGTGGTCTTAAACATTTTGCATTAGTAGTTAATTATAATAAGTGCATCAGCTCTCTCTGAATGGATTATGACAATTGGTATCTAAGTGGATCTAATCCTAGGCAAGGTAACACCTCTCATCCTAGGCAAAGTTGGAAGGGCTGTTTGCGTGATGGTGTAACCGCTAGGTATGATTTTCAGAGAAATTATGACATCCTAATGTAAACCATTGCTAACCTGGTGAGCTGTGGGTTGACAAAGAAGTTTTTATAAGCTTAGATGAATGCACTATTTGGGCTTAACCATTTTGGATTAGTGGTTGGGCCTTACAAGTAAATATGTAGTCTCTCATTTAAGTGGGTCCTGACAACTATAATCATAATGGGGGAGATTTATTTCCCATTTATGTCATCTGGTTGAATACATATGTAACCTTTAACGGGGACTTCAGTCCTGTATGAATAAGTGCCTTGACTTGTCTGGACAAGGAAACGGATCATGATTTCAGTGGGATTCAGATGGTAGAAGCTGTATATTTTTTGATCCATTCTGGCTTTGAGTTTGTTTCTAATAGTTAGCTTCTTATTAACTTCATATATTCCAATTTGTAGCGTTTGCTCACTTCTCACTGCTTGATTTGCTCAACAAATTATCATATTGTTTTTTTTATATTAGTACCACAAAGTAGACTAATTGCAGTTGGTGTTGTTCTTATGTTTCATCTCATGCACTATGGCTAGAGGGATGGGCAAAGCAAAGACATATATGCCTATATTTCTTGACCTTTGCTATTGAGGCGTTTACAAGAAATCTCTTTGTTGGGCTAATGTTTGCTAATCTAATCTATTCTCTGCATTTGTTGTACTTAACGAGTTAAGTTTGTTAGCACAGATAGGTCTTTAATTGTGTTCCCTGTGCAGGTGTTCGCTTTAAGAAGACCATTTCTTCACAAGGTGCTAGATTATGATGATGAATTCTTTGCCTTGTTGATGTTGGTACTTGAGGCTCATAGTTTACGAACAACAGGTTCTCCATTTTTTTTTTTCATCACTGCATAGTTGTTATTTATATATATATATATATATATATTTTTTTTTTTTAATTTTTGTTTCATGGATTGAATTGATAAAATTTGTGCCTTTATGTATTATATTGCTGCTTACTTTTTTTTTTTTTTAAAATCTAGCCATGCTAGGATCTATTATAGAAATGATTCCATTGTGTTGTCAGTCACTGCTTAAGTTTTGACAGAACACTGTCAAAATACTAGAAATATATTTAAGCTGTAGGCATAAATATTAAAATTCTAGATAAATATATTACACATTATTATCTTTAACTATAAATCTGTTTATCTGTTCTATTAGATTCATAAATTATCCGTCATTGAGATCCACATATTTGTGAATTTGTTCTTTTACTTTATTAATAGGTAATTAATTGAGTAAATTGGATTTACTAGATTTAAGCTTCAGTAGTGTTGCCATATAGGTCACTCATCAGAGCTATGCGAAAGAAAGAAGATGGTGCTGATTCCATGTAACTTAAATAATGCAAGGAGAATGATTAGTGACATCTGCTTCTCGGCCATAGCATCTTACCTAGAATTCGTTTAGTGATATTATGCATACTATACCTTTAGTTTATTACTTGTAGATGAAATGTATGAGATCATAAGATGCATATGCAATCTTTTTTTCTCATTTCTCAATGGCACATTTCATTGCATACTACATTGCTTCTGCTTTTCCTTTTAACTTGAAGATTCCAGTTGCCTGATGCATCTATTCATTGGCAAAAGTTGTATTGAACTAATCCTTTTATCACCCATGTAATAAGTAGTCTCATTGTCCATAGTCATTGTGTATTTATGGTACAGTGCTTTTTTTTTTTCTTCGAGATTTGAAGAAATTACATTTTGTGAGTTACAACTTTTATCTATTTACCATGACATTGCTGTTTTCTACATATTTCTCTCCAGATGCTTCTTTTTCAGAATCCTTGTATGGTCTAAGAAGGAGATCTGTGAAGATAAGATCCAATAAGAACACTTTAAACAAGGAGTCAAGTGATAAGCTTCCCCGTTCTGGATTAGAGAAGCGCCAAAAACTTCTATCTGTTGCAATTCTGGTCTGCTAGTGTTCATTGATAAATTGGTTTTTATTTATTTTTTTCGTTCAATAAATTGAGGATGGTGATGCTAGTTCATGGATTAGTGAGTTGGTTATAAACTCAGTTATTCCTGTACACTTTTTGAAGTTCAGATTGTTATTTATTTGATAATGCGAGTAATCTCTTTGGCATAACAGAAAAATTATAAAGCTTTCATTTTTATCTCTTAATTTTCTGCTTCCATCTTTGAAATGTATCATCATTTGTTTTCTCAATTTGTATGTAGCTGTAAACTAACAAATGTAAAACAAAAAACTATTTACCAATGATAATCTTGTATTCGGAAACTGATTATATGAACCTTGCTCTTAGTTGTTAGTTCCTTTGTTGTTTTCTTTACAATTAATCTTGCCAGGAACCATTAGTCTTCTTGGTAGAGTTCCATATAAGAACCTCCTCCTGGATCCAAACTTGTTGAATGTTTCTTTGTTAGAACCTCTTCTATAAGTATAGTTGTATTTAGATGGGCCATTTAAATAGTTATTAAGTGTTTGTGATGCTAACCTTTGTTGGATTGAAGGTGTCTTAAACATTTTGAAAATAACAAAATCATAACTGTCATTATTTCCTTTATTTGGTCTAGGTCATTTTGCCATATCTCAAATCCAAGCTGCAGGCCATTTACAATAAAGAGAGGGAAGCAAGGCTTCAAGCTAGTCTTTGGGGCAGTGATAATGCAAGATTGGATGATGTAGGTTTTCTTTTAGATCAAGGAGAGATTTCTCATGGAAGGATCCAGCTGCCAAGTGAAGCAGGCTCAATTATGCTGGATATGAAAAAGAAAATTAAGGCCATTATAGGTGCTTGCTATCCATGGATCCATGCAACAAATGAAGGTATTTTCTTTATGACAGAAATGAGCCTTCTTTGCCAACAAGATGTTCAATATGCCAGGAGTCATTTCATGAGTTGCTCCTTGTTTGTAGTGCATATGATATGTTAGATTATTTCTTTCAGCACACTGGAAGAATGACACTTGCAAATGGTCATGTGGCATATGGTCGCACTCTTCATTTTTTTTGTGTTCCCATCTATCATGTACTTTCAGACTAGTGCCTCAGTATCATACCCGTTGTCAACAGATTTCCTTGACTGACTTTCTAATAGCTGATTGCTTCATTTTTTTTGAAAGATTGTTTATACTATCAATCAAAATATATGCAGATTGTCAATTAGTTTGGAATATATATATATATATATATAATATGCATCGATTGCATAGAGTTCAAATAGAGAAGGTTCAATATAGTCAGTTCCAAATTGTTGGGGCTTACACAATTTGATGATATGATGAAGAAGAAGATACAACAAATCCTTGTGAATGACTTGCTTACTTGTTTTGAAATAATATGTATGAGTAATCATTGCAACTTGCAAGATCTTATAAATCCTCACTTTAAAGTATAAAGCTATTTTGGTTGCAAGATTCTGATACTAGAATATGGAGATTTTTAACCTTTATATATTATGTGTGGTTGTTGAATTTTGAACAACATAGTGAAAAGGAGTTAATAATAGCTCAATGATGTATCTTATAATAGAAAATTTTTCCCACAAGTTCTTTTACTACTTTGGATAACATGTGCTGGTAGATGGAGTGGGGAATTTAAGGACTCCCTTTTCACTAAGTTGAGCAGTTAAGAATATGTTATGTTATGATTACAAAACCCAGTTGTGGTTGGCAAGCAAGGTAAGTTATGTTTATCTTCTGAGATATACATGGTTTTAGTTTCTACCACTTTTGGGTACTTTACCATCCCAGCGAAGGAACTAAAGCAAGATTATCTTTTTCTTTTCTTGTCAAGTTCTGATTTATATTTTCTACTTTTATATCTTTTGGCATGCATGCTCAGTTGTTTTCAGGTGATAGTTCCCTCTCTGTTGAATTGGCTTTCTGAATGTTAATTATTATGTTTTTCTACCAGTAACCCATGTTATGAAATTCTAAAATTACAATTTTGGGGGTGGATTTGTTATAAACTGACAGAGTAGATAATTAAAGACTGTCATTTTACTGCATTGTTGGGTTTATGATTAGTCAATGTATTAGGTTATAGTTGTGAAAATATTTCCTTTTTTTTCTGTTTAAACCAAGGTGGCATAAGTGTATCTTGTCCAATGTACATTATTTTTCTTTGTATTCCCACTGGCTACTTTTTCATTCAAGGGAAAGAGCTATCAAGACATGATTCTCTTTCTTTTCTTGTTGAATTCTGATTTTTATTCAACTATTTTTACATGCATACCATTTGTTCTTTGTTATCAGGTGGTGGTTTCTTTTGCTCTGTTGAATTGGCTATCTGATAGCTAAGTTTTATCTAACATCATGTTATTGCATTCTAGAATTAAGTATTTAAGGATACATCATTGAATGTGAAATAGACCTGGAGAATCAGGTCTATTTCATTAATAGAGGAGAATCAGGTGCTAAATTTGTTTTTTACTCTTGTCAGGTCTTTCTTTTGCTTATCAACTTTTGTATCTTCTGGATGCTACTGGGTACTACAGTCCAGGATTACATACTCTTGGTGTTCATGTATGCCGTGCCACAGGCCAAGAACTGGTATATTAGGTGGCAGTATGATTATTAATTTTAAATTCATTAATCAACTCTAAACTCTGCTTCAAATGGTATTCTTTCTAATCAATTTTTTTTTTCCTAATTCAATGTCTGTCTAGATGGATTCATCTTCTAGAATATCAAAAATCAGAAGTCGTGAGCGAGAGAGACTTCGGGGTCCTCCATGGTTGAAGGCGGTTCAGAGAGTGATGCTAACTTGCATCTACACTACACTGGATTATGCTCAGACTGGACTAATAGCTGCTGTATTCTTCTTTAAAGTGAGTAAACCACTACCTGCTATGTGTTTTTTATTCCTCAGCAAAGATTTAGTCTAAGGCCGCATAGATGTTATTGCTTATTGCTATCATTTAAACATGTTGCCAATGTTTTGTTTTTGTATAATACTTTTTCAGGATACCCTTTTTTTCTTCAATAATTCTATGCTAATGAAAGCATGGGGATCCATGTCTTACTTTCAAATTACATATCATCTCATTTTCCATTGGTTGTAGATGATGGAATGGTGGTACCAATCTGCAGAAGAAAGAATGTCAGCCCCGACAATTTACCCACCACCCCCACCTCCACCTCCTCCAAAGGTTTGTTTGTTTTATCTTACATGTTGAGTATTTCTTTAGATCCACAAGAATTCAAGAATCTTCCTACCAAATGTTAAAAGATTTTGCTTGATCAGGTTGAGTTTTTCTTTTTCTTTTTCATTTTCCTCTTCCTTTCTTCCTTTGTATCTACCTGTATTATTATATTATACCTTTGATGTTCAACTCGGTCTGAGAACATGTTATTTATGTCAACTTTTATAGTGGGATGCGGTAGGTTGGTTGTTGATGGCTTGATGTTCCATCAATATGTTAATACTGAAGAGAAAGAATGATGTTTTGCGACTGAACTGCTATACAGTTCAGTTTTATATGATATTGAAGAGAATAACTTATATTGAAAATTGAAGGATTGATTGATCAGACAACCTTCTCGTTCCTTTTTGAGATCTCAATGATTACTGAACTACAGGTTGCTAAAGGTGGGATTTCACTGCCACAAGACAGGTCGCTGTGCCCTCTATGCTCCCAGAAACGAGCAAATCCATCAGTCATCGCAGTTTCTGGTTTTGTCTTCTGCTATTCTTGCATATTCAAATATGTTTCTCAGGTGAGACCTGCAACTATTAGCACTTGCATCCTGCAGTATGGAATTGTCTTATCCCAAACTCCCTCTTGTGAAGACATATTCACATTCTTCTTTTGAATGATGATCTCTTCCTTGTAACAACAGTACAAGAGATGCCCGATCACGTTGATGCCAGCCTCAGTCGAACACATTCGGAGGCTCTTCCATGATTTGTGATCAAGACAAAGCATGCCAAGAGCAATTCACACGAAAAACCTAAAGCAGCGTGACTTGGTAATAGGTTAACTTATTCTGAAGTTATGCAAATCACTCCATTGATCCGACCTTCCAGAATTAATCTTTTAACCATGATTTGGTCTTCCTTATCTACTCTCAGTGGCCTTTTTAATACTCAAATGACCAAATTTATCACCGTCATGGGTTTAATACTCCATTGATCTGCAGTATTGACAGAGCAGCATGGACCGTAAATTCCCAAGAACAGTGAAAAAAAAATTGTGTAATTTATTTGAATTCTTTTGCACAAGGGATGGATTTTCTGTAAATTATTGATGATCTAGCATCTTTACTAGATGAGAAGGTTTGGTATTAGCCAAAAACAAACTGTCTGCTCTTTTTAAACTTCAGCTTCAATTGTCGTTTGATAGTTTGATATGATAGCGAGGTAAAGATTCATGTAAATGGCCTCATATACTGAAAAATCAAAATGAGAACATATAGCTTCTGTTCTGTTTATAGCGTTCAAGCTTGGATAGATATATTGTGGTTAATATAACTTTTGTTCCAAGAAATGTGGAATAACGATTTCTCCCATTTGTAGCTGAATTCACATTTCAAAAAAGTTGAAGGTAAAATATAATTTATTAAGTTTTAGGGTTAAAGAAGCAAACGTTTGTTTTGAGCGTTTTTTATTTTTATTTTTTTAAAAAATGTAATTTTTTTTTTAAAAAATAATATTTAGTTTGTATTTTTAATCTATATTTTCTTTAAAAAAGAGATAGTATTTTTTTTAAAAAAATTAAAAAATATCTAAAAATTATTTTTCAAAAAAAATATGATTTTTTAAAAAATAAAAAAGAAAATCGCTTAAATCAAACTCGGATTTTTTTTTTTTGGGAAAAAAAAAAATCGGAGGGTTTCGTGGGATTGGACGGACCAGGCTGGGCCGGGCTTATTCCCCCATATATAACGGTAGGCGAACCAGATCCAAACCCTCTTTCGGTGACTCTCTTCTTCAGATTGGTGACAGAGGAAGATGGCTGAGACGGCGGCGGTGAGCACTACGGCGGAGGGTGGAGACGCCTTGCCCCATCCGCTGCAGAGGAAGTGGACGTTTTGGTTCGATAACCTGTCCAAGTCCAAGCAAGGCGCCGCCTGGGGTGCCTCCCTTCGCCAGGTCTATACCTTCGACACCGTCGAGGAGTTCTGGTGGTGCGCGCTCTATCTCTCTCTCCCACTCTCACTCTGGCGCACGCGCTTGCTCTATTATCTTTGACCACCGATCTATAAAATTGGACTTATGATCGATGGAGATTCGTCATTTGAATTTGCGACCCTCTGCAACTGCTTCGTTGATTATTTTTTTTATTAGAATTTGGCTAATATTTGTGTTTACTAAGCCCTAATTTTGTTTTATTGATTTATCTAGTCGTAGATATTAGTTCAGCTCACGATCGGCCTTATGAGAGAAATAGCTTTGGACGATATGAGTATGTTTAAAGGTAACTATTAGAAGAGAAATGAGTTATAATAGAAGGTGAACTGAATATTATTTATTCGAATAAAAACAATTGATTTAATTAATAAATTATTTATAGTGATATTGTCTTGCTTTGAGTTTAATGAAGGACGAGATGGATGCAACCGATCCGAAATAGATGGGACAAGCACATTGAGAAAATTCTGTAAAGTCGTAATTTGGGCTCTTTTCTAATACTTGAAGCTGTCAGTCACTCAATGAAACTTTAGTGCTACGAGTGGTATTGTGGCAATCTTATGATTTCCTTATCATCTATGCACAACTTAGTGAGAACTAATCAGATTCAGTCTGGGAATCTTTGTGAATCATTTTCTGTACTTCTAAATAGGTGAAACTATTATCCTCTTAAATTTTTGTATCATTATGTATGCCTGAGTTTTATGTTTAAATGGATGTTGTTACATAAGCTGGGATGCATATCTGTAGGGCATCGGCTAGAAAGATACAAGACAATAGAACATAGAATACTTGTATGGTGCAATATTGTGTATATAAAGAAACTTAAATCTTCAACCATTGCATAAGAAACAACATATTTAGAATCATTAATATCGCTGGCATTAAAAAATTGGATTTTCTTATTCTTTAAAATAAATTGATCACTTATGGGATGGTATTGCTTCAGCCGATGTGCATTTTTGGTAAACGAACCAACTCAAAACTCGTCTGATCTTGTGTTGTAATTTAATTCTAATCTATAGGATAGGAGTTGAAGCTCATGCCATTGTAAGATCTCTGAGTTCCTTAGTCTTTTACACTATATTACTTAGGAACATTTGGAGGATACATAATTTCATGACTTCTTGATGTTCTATGTGGTTAAATAAATGTCATTCGCCCTTGTTTTCTAAAATGACTATTTTCTTTTTTTAGTTCATAATTTCAACATTCTTGCTAAATGGTCGGCTTATTTGGTTCTTCTGCTTTGGCAGTCTGCATGATCAAATATTTCAACCCAGCAAATTGCCTGCCAATGCTGATTTCCACTGTTTCAAGACTGGGATAGAACCCAAATGGGAAGACCCTGAATGTGCAAATGGTGGAAAATGGTCTATTACATGTAAACAAAGGGCTGCTCTTGACGACATGTGGTTGGAAACGGTGTGCTGATTATTCTTTTGAAAGAACTGTTGTAGTCTGTCGATATTAACTCCAAGTTTTAAGTGTGCAAGAATGACATGGTTTGGAACATAAAAATTACAACTCACACTAATTCATGGTTTAGAAATTTGATTATGCAGTTAATGGCTTTGATTGGGGAGCAGTTTGATGAAAGTGAGGAAATCTGTGGTGTTGTTGCTAGTGTGCGCCCCAGGCAGGATAAACTTGCATTGTGGACTAAGGCAGCAAGCAATGAAGCTGTTCAGGTACTCAGTCATATGGAAGATTTATCAAAAACATGTGTTATACAACTTCAGAGTTCTCACGTGTAGATTCTCAATTTAAATATAAATTTAGGATATATCCTACTGATTTATTATTTATGCTTTTCTTGCTATTTTGTTACTAAGATATGTAATGCGGTATACTAATGCTTTCTGATGGTTGTTTCTGATTACCAAGCAATTTACCTTTGTTGTTCACCAGAAACTATCACTGGTGTTTTTGGCTTCTACTTTTTGTTCTAAGCTTTGATGTTTGATGTCTACAATGCATTCATAGTACAACCTGAGTTGAGCTAGTTTGCTCAGATATATTCATTTTGACCTGCTTACTCGAGTTTAGACTTCTAGTCTCTGTTTAATTTGAGCGTGACTATGTGACTACCAGAACAATTTAGTCAAACCTTATCGATTTTCTTTTTGTTTTTAAATCCATACTTAGTGACATAATAATGTATTTTTAATCTATCAGAAGCTTCATTTCCTTGTACCAAACTAACTCTGAAGTAATTTTATGCAGATGACTATTGGGAGGAAGTGGAAAGAAATCTTGGACATCAATGAGAAGATATCCTACAGCTTCCATGTACATACCCTCACAACCTCTAACGCTCATACGTTGTCCGTTATCTTTACATCTTGCAATAGACCTGGATCAATTTTTCGAACAAATTTGTCTAATTTACTAGTACCTCGAGCAGATTACAAAATGAACTCTGCGGGCATCATCCATCCTTAGCATTCATTCATTTCGTTTTCTGTTTTGCTTTAGGATGACTCCAAAAGGGACAAGTCAAGCAGAGGTGGTCGATACAATCTTTAATAAGACGTCAAGTAGCGGCGAACTGTCATTAGTTAATTATTTGAAAGTATTTGTAGCCAAATACTCGGAAACCTTCCCAAATTGTCTTTCAAGATTGCCTAATGACTACTACTGACAATTTGATACTCTACTATGCGTTCGTCAACGTTTCTTGTTTTTGATGATTACAAGCATAGGTCAGACTGATGAAAGTTTAGCCGTGCAAATCTTGTGGCTGTTAAAATAGAAGTTAGGTATTTATATCCTGTGACTGTAATTTCAAAATCATATCGCACATTGAGAAATATCACGAAATGAAATTTGCATATGATTGTTTTACTAATTCATCTTTTCCTTTGGAATCC
>JBAMIB010170585.1:0-13064 GCA_037177415.1 Kaempferia rotunda
ACACGTGTGTCTTGAGAATATTCTGGCAATCAGTTAACACAAGCGACAAGAGTACCTTTGTCTTCATGGGCCGACCGGATGTTACTACATGGGTTGCTCAGCCCTAGTAATCCGTTCGGCCAGTGACCTTGGTAGGTGGGCTCCTACCAACCGGTCTCTTTGGAGCGGGTCTTCATGTTGGGCCGATCGGGGTGCATGCCCCTTGTCCCTTAACAGCTCTGATCTTGGTTAGCTTGGCGGTATTTACCGAGTCCTCTCTCCGATCGGGAAGAACAACCCGGTCGGCTTTTATGAGCCATGTGGCAACTCTGTTGACTAGCTGAGCTGGCCCTTCGGAAGACTTTCTAGGATGATATGGCTTCTCTGCTGACTAGATATTGACCCCGGATCAGTCCAAAAGTAAGCAAATATAATCTACCAACTGAACATGAGTGATTACATGATATGAATGGATACGGTTAGCAACCCAATTATTTTGATGCAACAATATTAATGTCTCTTAATTAGCAAGTCCACGTTGGCAGAATGGCAGTGGGTTGGCGCTGCCATCAAGGAAGAGGAGGATGGTAGCTGAATTTTTTGTTCTTTCCATGTTTGCCATTAATAATCACCCTGAAACTAAACAAAAGAACAAAACATTGAAAGAAAAAATTAGCTGATGGTCCACAGAGCAGTATAGAAGAAAGAATTCCCGGATGCTATAATTTGTCTGCTATATATATATCCTAATCAAAACAGTTGTAAGATTCTTGTTGTACTCAAGATTCCCATGTTTTTTTTTGCTCAACAATTGTAGTCAGTTGGAAAAAGTTTATAAAACTGTAGTTTTAGAGATACTGCGATAAATTTTGAACAAAAATTAAAAGGGCATCCCTTATTTTAAAAATCATCAAGATGTCATTTCTATTTTTTTACCACTCAACTACCATCAACGGCACAATTCTTATAATGATCCTTCACCTATATTCTTCTTCTAACTCCTGAATTGGAAACGCGTTGTAATAGTTAGAGGTTCACAATTATAATTGTTATGATTTCATACTTACTATAAATCAGTTGTCCGATAGTTGTAGCATCTACAATAGAATCGTAGCTATTATAATGTAAAATATTAAAAAAGTTTCGAGAGATCATAATTTTTAATTCGGATTGGATCATGAGACACGTAATCTATCAATTTGAAACTCGTTCAAAATCTACCGTTGTTACTAAATGTAACCAATAACGGCTCAGTCATAAACTCTAAAAATATTATTTAAAAGCTTTTTCGGAGGCTTTGAAAAATGTTAATATATTTTATTAAGGTTATTTTCTATATTGTAGCGCCAACGAAATCGTAACTATTACAATTATTATAATAACTATGAAATCGTAGTTACAACGTGTATACTAAACGTTACGATTTTTATAACGGCTACAATGTGACCGATTTAATATTTAGATGGAAAATATAAATGAGATAATAATAGAAACAATACTAAAGAATAATGGTATCATTTCATATTGGGTGAGATGTCCTTGACGATTTGGAAAAAAAAAAAAAAAAACAGGCGCTTTTTTTATTTTTGCACGTAAATTTTTGCAGATAAATATTTTATAACTTCAATTTACATGTACAAATGAATCAAAACCGAAATTTCATATTAAAACTCGCAAACTGTTCGCTTGTCAAACGACGTGTCAGCTTGTTTTCCTCGAAAAAACAAGACAGGAGCAGCCCACCTATTTCAGTTGACAGAGTGTAAAGACAGAGACGTACAATTGTTATTTAGTTAGGTGTTGATTAACTACACACTTACTCGACCATTAATTTATCAATTCAAATGCCAAGAAAGAGTGGTCCGCACCTTTCTCCAATTTCGTGAGCCACTATCAGACTGAGTTGTAATAGGAGACGAGGTGTGGAGGAGATTGTCCATGAGCTACGATTTCTCCTGTTTAATTCTTCCTCTCATTTATTTTTTCATCTCTGATCGACAACGCCTCGATGATACATCTACTTTTGACCGAACTAATTGTTAGGGTGAATAAATCTTCCCAGGTGAGAATCTGGAACCTCCAAACCAGCAATGAAATAATTAACAACGCAAGTGGAGCACAAAATCGAGGCATCGTTTCAGATCATTTTAAGAACGAGGAAGACTGATTCTGTCAGGAAGCGGTGGAGAGCGAGTTGGCTTGGAAGTTGATTAGAGGTAAACTTCGAGTCAGAGGATGCCTGTGACCCCAAAGAAAAGGGCGATGAGCTTGTCTGTAAACGGATTAATTAGGATATCCCTAGCACAGTTACTTTGATGATTAAATTAATATGGTGGAAGAACAAAGAAATATAATAACTTAAGTGAGTATCCATAAATGAATCCGATCTGCAGGTAGAAAGGTGTGTCAAAAATAAATTCCATTTGAGTTGATTAAAAAAATCAAATTAGGATTAGAAATTTTTGGATTCTAGTCGGATTGAAGAGATTTCAAGTTGAAGATTTTTTGGACTGGTCGGATTAGGTTCGGATTGACCTAATTTGACCCGAATTTAGGGTTTGGTCACTTAGTAGGTATTTTTTTTTTATTAAATCAAATTTTATTTTTAAAATTATGATGATTTTATGTATATTAATATTAATGTTAGTATAATAATAAAATATTAAGACAAAGTAAGATTTATAGGGAAACTAGTTTTTAAAAAACATTTTGAACTAGATTTTCAGGTTTATTTAGATTGGTCGGGTTTGAGTTCGGATTATTGGGTTTTGGTGGAATTAGGATTCGAGTTGGATTCGGGTTGTGATTTTAAAAAAATCTCAACTCAACCCTAGACCAACCTGACCTATCCGAATTGATATAGCAGAAGGTGTTTGATTGGCGATAGCCGATTGGGATACATGGAACCGAGCCTCTTGAGTAACGGTAGGAAGTTGAGCCTAAAAATTGTCCCATTGGTAATAGCCGATCGGAATATGGGAAATAGAGTCCCTTGAATAACTGTGGAGAATTGAGTCTCAATGTTATCTGATCACGATATGGGGGGCGGAGTCCCTTAAGTAACTGTAGAGAGCTAAGGACATCTCCAATCGTTAGAGCTTAAATGAGTTTTTTTTACAATTTTAATTTGTCACATTAACAATATACATTTTTATTGAAATATATCCAATGGTTAAAGTTCTAAGTGAGCTTATTTGTGATATAATTCATAACATATAATTGCATGGTTTCATGCATATTACATCAATTTCAAGACAAAAGTGCAGGTTTGAAAACTCAAATCTGCTCTTAAACTATAAACCTAAAATCTCACTCATACAATAATTAAAGATTTTTCATTGAGATTTTTTAATTTTATAAACTTCTTACAAACTTTCCATTGGAGATACTCTAAACTCTTAAATTGTCTTAAATTGTCGATGTGGAATTGAGCCCCTCGAGTAAACGTGGGGAGTTAAGTTCCGAGATTGCCCAATCGACAGCAGCCCATCCAGATATGGAAAACGAAGTCCTTTGAATAACTATGTAGAGCTGAGTCCCAAGGTTATCCAAACAGAACAGGATAAAGAGAACTGATCCCCTCAAATAACTGTAGAGAATTAACCTCTAAGATTATGCGATCGACTGCAGCCGATATTTGACATTTACTTTGACTGCCTTAATCCGCATATTCACATTTAGGCCCATCTAAAAGTTCTTATTATATTCACCGTATCTAACACATTGACAAACCTCCACCAGAAACTCATCCGGTGCTGAGAACGGCGGCCTTGACGAGGCAAACGCCAATGGCTGCGTCGGCGGCGGGAAGATCTGGACTTTAGAACTTTGACTTGAATCCTTCCTCTATTAATTTACATAATTATTTAACGTATTTATTTTAATTTTCATATGTATCATCCGATTGAAGCATTGACTTCTTCAATTTTGTCAAATTTCTCATATCCTCCCGGTATTCCGTCGATCCCAGACAACGCCGTCGTCGGCCGCCTCCGGGGCCAATTCAAAATCGGGGAACGAAACACGTGTCAGTTTTCCCACAGTCAAAAGTAACCAATTTACTTTTATTTTTTCTCAGATAAACCAATTTTGTCTCTCTTCCTCTTTTGGGCGACACTTAAAACACGAGCCAACTAACGCCCGCGTCCCTTAAACGAACCTATTTCCTTCTCCGCCTTCTCGATTCCTCTCTCTCTCTCTCTCTCTCTCTCTCACCAAACTCATGGATCCGTCGGATCTCCGACCGTCGCCGCGGCGAGAGCTCCAGGGTCCCCGGCCATCTCCTCTCAAGGTCGGGAAAGACTCCCACAAGATCCGGAAACCGCCAATCGTTCCGCCCCGCCACCGCCACCCGCCTGCAGGCGACCCTCCGCCGCCGCGGCCCCGCGACCCGGTCATCATCTACACCGTCTCCCCCAAAACCATCCACATCGAGCCCAGCGAATTCATGACCCTGGTCCAGCGGCTCACCGGCTCCGGCTCCTCCTCCGCCGATCCGCCCCTCCCGGCCGCTCCGCTTCCTCTGGCCCCGTCCGGGGCGATCTCCCCGGCCGCCCGCATCGCCTCCTTCGAGAGATCGGCATCCGCGTCGTCGCCGCGCGTGAGGGAGGCCAGGGCGCCGCCGGGGGTTTCGAGTCGGTGGGAGATCGAGGGCGGGCCGACCCTCGAGCCGACCGCCTCCTTCCCTGGGATCTTGTCTCCGGTGCCGGCCTCGCTCCCGCCGATCTCCCCAACTCTTTTCACGCCGCCGGCGTTCGACCCCGGCGTGATTAGCTTCTTCCACGAGTTCAGCCCAATTTTCGCCAACAACAACTTCAACAGCAACTTCATCAACAATAGCCCCGTCGCCAATTTGCTCTCCACTCCTACTGTGCCTTCCCCCGGAGCCTTTTGGGATCTCATGAGCCAATTTCCAGATATCTGACCGAAGATCAAGCTTCAATTCGTTCATTCTAAAAACAAGATCACGATCCCTGTTGCTACTCCGATCGATCGATCGATCGATCGCTGACTTTTGATGTTCCAGTTCACAAAGGTTCGAAATTTGTTCATTCTTTCTCATTTTCTCTATGCCACTCTCAATGCTTTCTTCATTCTTAAATTATCAAAATCCTCGCGAATAAATAAATAAATAAATAAATTCTGAGGGTCTTCTGATAATGTTGACGATTGGGTGAGTAATTAAGTTTATTACGGCAACGAGAGATATAAAATTGATTGTGAGCTCATCTACGTAATAATAAATTAGTAGCAGCCGGCAAACTTGAAGGGTTTTAGCGTTGAAAAATTCAAGTGTTGGTGAACGTGATTTGTGTAGTTGACATTTAGATGACAGGTTTACAAATAGATGGCAATAAACCTACAGCTAATCTCATTTTACAAAAAAAAAAAATATTACTATAGAATTTTTTTTGGTATTTACATCTACTTAATTTAATTTTGTAAGTTAAATTATAAATATATTCTTATTTTATTCTTTTATTATGTTGTCTACCAAAAGTAAATTTTCTATTCTGTTAAAATATTGTTCATATAACGAATTTGCGTTCTATAGCTAATCAATTTTTAAATATTTGTAAACTTTAAAAATCCCTTTCCCTCTTTCTTTCAAGAAATCACAAAAACGAAATATAAATATTAATCCATTGTGAGACACAAGCAAATAAGCAATGCCAACTGTCTTTCCTTTTTGTAGGAAAGGATCTTGTGTTATACTCCACGTGTGCAAGTGATTGCCTTGTGTTATATACATTGACAAACAAAAAATCCCTCTTTTTCCCTAGAATTAGGGAAATAAGACAATGAGCACTGATCTCTTATGATCATCATTTTTCCACTCTCTCAAGCAAACACAACATTGATGAGCACTGATCTATTATTATGATCCTCCATTCGCTTTATACTGCCCACACTTCCGGGACTCCTATCGACCGACAATATAAGCCGTTACCGTAAGCATCTCAGGTTGTTCTTGCCTTGATTGCTTTGTTTTGGACTATCCACAGTTGTGTGAAATCTCTTGTTGATTCAAAGCCTAACAGGTAATCCAAAATTGTGGAAGGATCTAATCGCCCCGTCATTTCCTGCTGTCACAATGACGGTGCTCCAAGAGCCTGCTTGCTTAGGTGTGAGGCTCCAACAATCTCCACGAAGTCGTAGACAGTGTTCGCGAGTGTCTCCAGATTGCAATGGCAGTTTCCTCTGGCAGGAAAGCTTCTCCTCCGGCCATGTGGCTGATGATCTTGACGAACCGTCAGGAAAAAGCCATGCTCCAAGAGAGATGCAGTCTGGATTCTTTAGCCAGGGGATTGATTCTGATGTTGCTCTGCGGTGTTGAGTGGGAACCTGAATATTGTCACTTGTGATTGTTTCTCCGCTGACCATGCCGGGCCACAGCACTGCGATGGATGTACCTTCAGAATAGAAGAACTCGGAAGCACGGGCCAAATTGGCACCTTTGTACAGTTGATTGTCGAATTTAGCGCAACTCCAGCTGTAGACATTTGAGTCCTCGCCTACAGATACAATGTGCCTTCCATCGGAAGAGAATGATGCAGATAAATGGCATTTCGACTTCCGGGGACCTACATTGAAAAACTTCGTCGATTAAGGCATCAATCAAGCAATGGACAAATTGTGATCGCAGTAACACATTCAACTCGGATTGCAAAATGAATTCCACATCGTTCTGCTGAGAGATATATTGATGCTTCCACTTCGCACAGAGAAATAGACAAGGCAAGTGATGTGCATACTCAAGAATATTGGCGACATACCTACATACGGGGAATGCTGATGTTTCACATGCTCGTACAAAATTTTTCTTCAGTAGATTAGCATACATGTACGTTGTAAATTGACATGCTACTCAAATTTCTAAATGATCAGGCCAATTGTTTGCACGTATAACTTCGTTTCAACTTTCCTGTTACTAACTGCACTCATCCTAAACCTATGAAGCATCATTTAGTTAAGAAATACACAGTTTAGAAATAATGGAAAAGAGAATTTCATACAAAAGCTATCTAAAAAGAAAATCAGATATCCCAAATGTGTTGTATTTTTAGACATGTCAACAAAAGACTTTCAGGTTGAAATGCCAAAACCATTATCGAATTACGTCTAAATTTAACTGCATTAGGTTAGTATTTGAGTTTGATCCTTAGCATTTCCAAATAAAGAAGAAATATTCATCTTTAAGAGTATGAAGTTTGAAGATGAAATTGATCTCCACCTTTGAATTTTTGAACGACATCAGGCCCATCGCAGATCCGGATTAAAGAGTCTGCAGATGTGATCATAATTCTTTTAGAATCTCCTGGAAAGAACTGCAAGAAAAGACCTATGGTTGGGCCAAAATTTTACCAAGAAAACCTTAAACATGCTTAACAACTATAATAATATCAAGTGACTAACCTGGAATCCAGTGATCCGCTTGCCAGAAGATTTCTTTTTACCGAAAAGGCAATATTGCAATACAAGTTGGCTTGGTTTAGCTACACATAAGAATTGGGAGAAAGAATTATACAAGAGAAGAATGTGAAAAACATTATACAGTAGAACTATATCGCATACAAGAGAGATAAGGAGTTATGCTGAGTACCCAAGCAATCATATAGTTTGCAGTTCCCTTTGATCGAACCAACTACAAAACCCTGTTTCATAGTAAAAAATAAGTATATGCATTGTTGAAGGATGAAAAACAGAGAATTGCATAGTTGTGAAAAGATGGAAACCTTTCCATCTGGCTGATAACATATAGCAGTTATCATGTCCCTTACATCCACCCAATCAATCACACGATTCTTTTGAATTTCCCATATACGAACTTTACCATCGATTGAGCCACTAACAAATAATTGTTCTCGAATAGGGTTGAACTGAATGCATGTCACTGTTTACCATAGAAAATAAAGGGAAAAATATAAAACTTTTAAAATTCTCAAAAAATGAAACAAGAAATCTAAAAAAAGTTGCATGAAAATCTAGGACAAGCACTCATCCTATATACGTGAAATTCTCAAAAATATTGACATCAAGAACAAGCTCATGTAATCATGTTGAACACAAATGCAAATTGAACTTACGAATTTACATTAACAAATGGTTGATTCCTACAATCACAATGGACAATGTCAACAGAATTTCCTATAAAATATAAACAAATACTCCAAACTAACAATAACAAAACAACGTTACCACTCTTTATTACCATAATCATTGTGTTGGAAAATTTTAAGGCATTCAGCGCAGCCTACTTTCCACATGCGAACAGTTTTGTCTTTAGAGGATGTGAGTAGACACTGCAACGAAAGGGTTGAAGTCAGCTAAAACCATTGAAAGTAGCATCAAAACAACAGTGGAATAAACTTCTTTCATAAATTGCTATCTTGATGGAAGGTTATAGTATATAACAGTCCAAAACAATTCCCAGATCATCTGGGAGAAGGAAATATAAGATCTACCGCAATGAGAAAGAACTATAATTGAATCATGAAAGTAGATCAAAATTTTAAAGAAGGGTAATAAGCACAATCACTTTGTGATAAGGAGATGAGTTGGTCAGAAATCAGAACTTACATCAGCTTGTGACCAAGAGAGATCTAAGATATCACCAGTGTGCCCTTTCAATTCATGTAATGGGGTTTCCTCAATCTTAAATATCTTCTTTGGAATGAAAACAGGAGGTGAATTATGACATTTTCCTACAAACAAATTAATAACTTTAATTTTATCCATTAATTTGGGTGAGAATAGTGATCCATCTGCGCTGTTAAATCTGCAAGAATTTTCTACTTGAACAATCTGCCAAACATGCACAGCACAATCTTCACCACCACTTGCAAGATACCTTCCATTTGGTGAAAATTTCATGGCGGTTATCATGCCCTTGTGTGCTTGAATTTCTTGACCCAAGTAGAGTGCCGTGAATTCCATGCATTTTTTCTTGTACCGAAAAACTTTGGTTCTCGCCGATTTTGATATTTTTGGCTTTTTAACTAAATCATAATACTTATTTGATCCTGATGACGGCTTCCTTTTTATTAAACAGCTCCACCACTTTAAATATTTGCTTTTCTTTGCATCATTTGTGCATGCAGTTATTTCCCCACAAGGAACAAGTTCTCTTCGTAAGTATCTTTGAACAGAGGGTGACATGCCAATAACATTTTCAAAATCATGCAGTGTCATCAGCTTCTCTGAGCCAAGTTCTTTAAAGGTACTGGGTACACTATCTTTAGCAACATCATGGATCATAAATTTTCTACCAGTGTCCAGATCCCTAATGTAGTTGAAGGAATCATCTTCAGATGTATCCACATCAGCAGATGACAAAGGGTCCAAAACTGAGCCATTTGTATTTGTAATTCTTTCCGAATCCAGATGCTCTTCTGATGACACAACAGTTGGTACTTCAGTAGAGTTGGAACAGCCTGTAGAAGCTGACACAAGCTCATCAAACCCAATTCCTCTAAAGAATCTTTTTCGCCTATCCTGAACGCTCATAGGCTCGCTTGTCCATAGTTCATAATCAAGGTTCCGCAACAGTTGCTGATTTGTAGCAAGAGAGTTGTCAGATGACAAAGAATTTATGGAATTGCTGATCTCATTGTTTGCATCGAAAAATTTATCTTCTCCTCCATCAAGGCTCATCATGTCAATCAGAATTGGTTACTATTCAGGAAGTTATTCCTGCTACAGTGAAGAAACTTGAATTCCACAAGGCAATTGAGCATCACTGTTGTAGATGCTGTAGTTAACTGAAGATACAGTTCAAACAAGATGGTAATAATTAAAGTTCGAAAGCACAATAGATATATGTAAATTATCTAAAGTTCATAGAATTGAACCATCTAGATATGAAACATTGCGCATATCAAAGAAAAGGGAGAAAAGAGAGAATACCATAAACAAAGAAGAGAGAGAAAAAAAAAGCATGGGATGCCACCGCAAATTTTCTAATCAATTTCTAGCAAACCATGGATATCACTACAAAACCAAATCAGTAGTTGAAGCTCGCAATCTATGAAAGATAACTTCGATCTAAAAATCATCAGTAGCAACTTAACAAGATTAGTAGACAAGGGTAAAAATTTTATCACTGGAACTCGATACACCCATATATCTAGATGAAAACTTTTGTATTTAACGTCTACCTCAGAAGCAGTAGCACCAATGTCCAACTTTCAGCACAGTATTGCATAATAATAAAATAAAAACGGGAGGCAAGGCGACCACACAAATTCCTAAAATTTTACATCTGGTCTCGTGAACTCCATACAAAATAGTCAAAGCGAGATAAAGAATGCAAAAAAATTCCTACTGGAAATACCTTCTACAGGTAACGCGCAAATCGCCGACTAAACGGCAACCATCGCACACCGGCATCGACGGAGAACTCCAGGATTCCTAGGCCAAACCTCGCTCCGACTCCAAGGCTTGGCGAGATGAATCGAAATCTATGCTACAGAGGACAAAACGAATCTACGGAGCCCACTTTGAAGTAAGGAAAGCAATCCGAAACCTATACGGTATAGTTACTCGGTAGCCGGCCGCACCCCAAGCCCAAATAGCAGCTTGGATCCCGCACGATCCCTAGACACGAGCGGCGGTGGGCACGCCTTCCCAACGCTCTCCCTCGCAAAGCAACAGAGTTGTGACAGAAGAGGGAAGGGGCAAGTGAATGGAACATGAGACCCAAAAGTCTGTGTTTTCTTTAATCCTCTGCGTTTAGGTGTGTCAGTAAAAGCCACGAGCCTTGCCCGTTGGCGGCTTGGCGTTCCGTTCTCCTTTTTGTATCTCAGCCGCGGAAAACGAAGCGTAGAGCCTGGTCGCTAGCCCGCACAGAGCTACCGAAAGCGATCGCTCGTGGGAGGCGGTGTTGCAATCGCCACCCACCCAACAACTGCCTCAATCTCCTGCGGGATGTTAATTCGCAGTTATAGCGTTGCTTTTGCCCGTCCTCGACCAAGGAATGATAATGGCGAGGGGCGTTGGTTTCACCTTTCCAGCTCCCAAACGCTCGCCTCCGCCCTTAAAGGCGCATCCTTCAAAGCTTCCAAAGCCACATCCGAAGATCGCCGCCCATACTGACGCATCAAGATCCAACATTTCGCATTTAATTCCGATCGAAAACGAACGTGAGCAAAGATTCCGCGTCGATCGAGGAAAAACACGACTTTTTAGGGTGGAGTCAGAACGAAGTACTTACGCGTGAAGTAAAAGTGCCCCTTTGATCGCGACGGCACCCTCCTCATCGCCTCACCTCCGCCGATGGCGATCGGGCTACAAAAACAACGACCTCCGGCGAGCACGATAACTCGATGAATCCACGCCTCTCGACGTCGAACTTTACAGATCTGCTGTCGTCCATCATCGAGAGCTGGATTTGAATTCCAGGCGGACGCTGTTTGTCATCGAGGAGGGAGGAATCGGGAAGTGGGTGGCGGTGGGCGATCCAAAGTAAACCTCTGCGAAGGAAAGGGAAGGCCGATGAGATCGAGCACGATGGTGATTAGCCCTATTTAATTTTTAATTAAACACATGCATCATCTAATCTAATTAATTTGATTATCTGAGGAAATTATCATTCAACCACGAAAAGTTTCCGAAATGTTAACATACCTCTTAAAATGTTTATTTTTATAATTTTTTCCTTAATAAAGGGATATTTTAATTTTAGTACAGTTAAAAGTGAAAAATTTTCATAGAATCGGACATACCTTTCTCAAAATTGGTAGGAGATAAATTTTAAGGATAAGAAATTAATCAAATTTATTTATCTTACTTTAAAACATAATATAATAAAAAAAGAGAAAAATAGTTTTTTTATAATTTTATTTCCTTCCAAATCAAGTGGATGTGGGGTAAATAAACAAACAAATAAATCTGTTATTTAATAAATGAACCTAAATGGTTTTTCTTTTTCTTTATATTTTGTGCAACTAAAGATAAAGACTAAAAACGAAGGAAAGCTCCACTTTCCAAGTTAATAATAATAATAATTTAAAAAAATGTATTTCTTATTAATTATAAAAATATTTTGTAATATTTTAAACTTTTTAATACGTTGTTTACGGGAGTGGAAGAGAATTTAATGATCTTTTACTAGCGATTAAATTGATCTCACGCACATACATTTTTACTCACCATGACATAAATTTATAAATTAGACCATAGTTACAGATAGTAATAGATGATAATCCGACAAGTTAGGGGTGGACCCTCAAAAACTCCTAGAAACAAAAGCCAAGAGGACGTGGTAATAATAGTCTCGCCTGATATGGAGGTCGGGTAGGCTGTAGTAAGACCTAATCTGCCATTGTAGGCGGACCTCTCTCTAGCCGGATTGTGTTTAACCTCCGGTGGAGAGCCAGTCATTCTCCGTCCGGATATCCTTAGGATGGGTAAAGTGGATATGCTTGAAGGTACCCTTAGTGGAGGCTTCACTTGGTGCTTTGCATGCTCATGAGTCGGTCGGCCATGGGACAACGCAGATAACTGGATCTTCCATCATAAGGATTACAAGTCCTCTTGAGTTTTTACGCCTCTCACCCGCTTGAACTTCGCATGGAGTCCCCGTATCCGCTCGGATCTCACACGAGATCCTCGTATCGGGTTTACGTTTGATGCTCTATGAGGATATTAGTCGATCGACCCACCATCCGCTGGGATACATTCTAGAAACAACCTCGCCTTCGTCAGAACATGTCCTAACTAGCCACAAGTTTGGATAGCGTAATGTTTGCTCAGACATAACCACTCAGACAAGCCAAATCCATCACATCATGACACTCTCAACCATACTCAAGTTTGAGTGGCACATCACTCGTCAGACACCTACCTGCAGATTAGCCTTGGAGAGGAAGAAGGGTAGTTTGCCATGATAATTGTTTGTCAGAGAATATTTCACCAGCATGACACCGTGAAGCTTTTCTTACCCTCGAAGGGCTACTTTAGTGCTCTTAACATCTGACACTCTCTGACAAGAATATTTCTTGTCCCTTCGATACAATCTAGGTATAGCAAACATTATTAAAAGGGGATGTATGCACACATGGAGGAGGTTTTTTTTCTCTTTTTTT
>JBAMIB010170692.1:0-13061 GCA_037177415.1 Kaempferia rotunda
CTAATATGTATTAAATTCCTAAGAGTGTAATTTTTTTTTGGTAATCCTGGTATCTAGCTCTTTGAACCCTAAACCCTAAGAGTGTAATTCCTTCATGCAAATTGAGTATAGCTCAATTATTAAACTAGCCGTGCTAAAGTTGACATACTAGGATTAGATCATCTAAATACATTTGAACGGATTATAATCTATGGTCTAAACTTATGTCTAGAAATTCATGAAGTCAATTAAACTTGTAGTTTAATAGGTTATGTTAAAAATGGGGTTTTGGTACATTTGAGCGAGTCAACGGAGTGTGACAATTTTAGTATTTATCACATTATTAGAAAATAGATTGATTATGTTCAATCTCTACTATACTGTGTTTTTGACTCTTGCCATGCTAGTTATTGGTCACTTTTGTTTTCATTTATCAGTTTTCATTGATACTTGTTCATTCTATGACTTGCATATTTTTTACTTATGTGATCATACTAATTATGATATTTTGATCATGGAATATTTTACACAGTTTCCTTAAATCATGATTTGTTGTATGTTTTTTATTTTTGTCATGAAAAATTGTCATGTATTTTATGTCATGTTCATCTACATGTCACATATTATCTACAAGCTACAAGTATTACTCATTTTATGCAATTGAGTTGAAGTCTCAATTATGATTATAGGTTGATATGCATGATGAATCAGTATAGTGAAAACATTGATCCATTTCACAAGAACCATAGCTTACCTAGTATTGTGTAGTCAGATAGGAACAAGTGAGACGTTAGCATGATAAACTAAGTGTCATCAACACACATGGTTGACAATTTATTTGAAACCCCATTTTAAAAATAGTTTTCTAAAACCTTATTATTGCCTACCTGATGCTAGAAGTCATCATTGATGGTTTTGACATACAGTTCGGTAAAACATTGAATATTTCAATGAGTTTTAATTTTATACCATGTTTTGAAAATTAAGGCTATTTTAAAGAAATTATTTTTCCCTGATAGATTTTGACATAAATAATGAGTGTGTGATTTTTTTTGAGACTTTTTGAAATTTATAGAATTATTTATAATTTTTTGATTTCAAATTGTTGGTATGGGGGCAGTTGATTGGAAAGACATTTCAATGCATGGTAGAGGTATTGTGAAGTTGTTGTTACAATTGAAACTTATTCAGCTCCATCCCATAAATACGTAGCTATCTCTAACACCCACATATACTTACACTTAGGTAAGTAGTAAAAGGAAGATTTGTTGATGTAAACTAAGGTGAGTATTAAAGATGGGAGTATTTATCTAGAACTGAGCTAGGATCAACAATCATTAAATTAGGATATCCAATCAAAATTAAATTTCAGACATATAAGCTCTTAAATGATTGTTGGTGTAATCTCAAAGGCGTTTTTTAAAGGTTTTGGGGAAGTGTCTTTTAAGGGGAAGGGCCACCTTGAAGGTATACAAGCTACCGAAAGTTAGGATATATGTGCTTCCTTAAAGGGTGAAGAACTTCCCTAGGGTAAGGAAGGAAGTTGTGAAGAGAAGATTAGAGCAAGGGAAGGTACCTACCTTGATGAAGTGATATACTTAGGTTGAGCTTTGGACAAATACCAAAGGGGGAGAACGGAAGGTTAGGGAACCTCCATCTGCGATTTGGAAAGATTGGACTTTGATCCAGAAGGTTATGCGAGAACCTTTTTGATGTATGCCAAAAAGGGAGAATGAAGGGAAACTTGCATTTAAGTTTTGACATAGGGTATGTGAAATTCGACTAATGGAGAAAATTAACTTAAACATATTGTTAAGCAGCAAAAGGGAGGGCTCTTTCTGCTTGCCTTGGGCGGATTGCTTTGCATAGCTAGGGGCATAGGGTCGTTGACCATTGTTTAGAATTTTGATGTTTGAGTAATATAGTTGAACGATATATTATGTTTGAACAATGTATTTTAGCAAAATGTTGTCTAGCTCAGTCGGTATAATGCATGGCTCTCTCAACCTTATGGTTGCTGATTCGAGCGGTGTGCAAAATAAGTAAATATATGGGAAATATTTTGTTAAGTAGATCAAAATTAACTAGATAGTTGATATTGAATGGAGTTCAAGTGGGCTAAGATTGATAGGACACTTGGTTGATAAAAAGTTCAAGTGGATCACGTAGATAAGACTCTTGGCACTAGAGAAGTTCAATCGGTGTTGGTAGTGGAAGTCAAAGTAGGTCAATGGTGATTGGATGTTTGATAGATACTGATAAATTAAGGTTGATATGTACTAGGCAAATGAGGAAATTTCAATGACATGGGGTCTTTTGCCGCGACATAGGTTCAGCTCTGGTGTGGCTGGAATAAGAGTGCTAATTGACTGATGAAGTGGAGCATTCAATTGATAAATCTAAAATCGGATTCGGTCGAATTTGGAGTTAAAAGTAGTCGATTGATGTGGATTGACAGTGCAGTCAAGTGATGATGCAATTAGTAAAAGATTCCATCAGCACGCACGTCATGTTCAGTCAAATGTTGGTGAAGTACCTTAACCAATGAATAAATAGGCCTAAGGTAAAATTGATGATGTGTCACGGTTGAATCAATTGACGATGAGAAACCAGTCCATTGATGAACTAGTTTGTGGATGAAATGTCCCAATTTAGATGAAATGGAGGAGCAGTTGACTGATGAATTATTTTGAGTTGATTGAGTCGATTAATAAGGTAAAATTAATCGACTAGATTCGAGCCAAAGGCTTTTTAGAAGCAAATTTCTAGGAGTTTTGACGATGGCGCTCACAATTTCCAAATTTGAGCAAGAGGCTTATGCAAGCAAGTTTTGAGGAGCTTTTGAAGATAATGCTTGTGATCCATTCTAGGGATAGTGTTGTCGCAGGGCCATTGCGAGGAATCCACGACAACAAAGAGCAAACAAGTGAAGCATCTTTTGTATAGTTTTTATTTCTTTGATTATCTTTGTCATTTGCTTGTATTTTGTATTCTTGTATTTGCTGTAAAATAAGCAACTACACTTCTAGAAAGTGTTTGAAGAGTAGAAAATATAGTGGTGATTCTAGAGTGATCAATCAATGGATTATAGGCCGTAGAGTAGGAACCAGGGTTGTGCGGGTTCCGCACTAGGTAAATTGATTTGTGTTTTTGTGTGCTTTTGTTCATATGCTTGTTTATTTTTTATATTTCCGTTGTGCAACTAATAAATTGTAGAAACGAGCATCATCAAATGAAAAATGATTTGCATCTATTCACCCCCTCCTAGTTGCAACATACGATCCAATAGAATTTGGGCAAGGAGCTCAAGAATCCCTAATTTAACAAGTATTTTTTTAATTGACATAATTATATGCCTATATTTTTTAAACCAAATTGGTCTTGTATATGCTTATATAATAACTTTGGTTCAGCTTGTTTTGGGTCTACTGGTCTAGATTGACCCTCTAGATTGCGTGTACGTATTGCATTTTATTACAGATTCTGCCGGGCATTATCTGGAGCCAATTGGGTCAAAATTTAATCTTAAGTCCACTTGATTGAACCTAAAACACCATGTAATTTTAATTCCACCTGTTAGAGATCTATTAGGCCTTAAATGAAGCCAATTGGGCCCAAGTTTAAATCTAGATCACTTACTAAGACCTAGGTTGGTGCCAATCCATGCTGTCTCAACATGTGTTGGTGTTGTAACAATATCATACTGGACAACTTATATTGGTATTAAAACTGAGGTTGAATTAAACTCACTTTGACACAAACATTTATTCCTCGATTGTAAATTGTAAGTTAAATGCATTCTCTAACTTATGGACATCCGAATCATACTAATCAAGTTAATCCTGTTACGCCCTCTTCCTTTGTTTCATCAACTGGAGTGGTCAAGAAGAAAAAAAAGGGGGAAGCAGGAAAAAGCGGAAGATTTAACATGTTTACGCTGTACCTTCTAATAAAGGAGAAAGAGTGGAGATATAGAAAAATTAGGGAATTGAGAGAAATCCAGAGAGAATTCAGAACGACAGCTTTCCTCATTAGATAGGCATATTTCATACTTGTTTAGGCATTAAACAAAAACTTCTTTCAAATAGAAAATTATGCAGTAAATCCACTAGGTAAATACACTATCTTGGTTACAACAAATAGTAAACTGGTCTTAAAAATTAACTTTCTATATTACAACAAATACGAAAGAAGACTGTCTGTCATCATGAAAAATAAATTCTTTTACAGTTAGTGTTACATACCAATTAGTCAAGAGTAGTTATATGAGTAGCTTCGCAGATCTTGCCATTGAACTAAGCAACTTTACTAATAAATGTTGTCTTGAACCAAAAATACATTAAGATCATTGTCCATGACATTTCTAATGCAAATTTCCATTTGACAGTTGAACTTGAAAATGACATTGGCTGTGATGTAATATTATACAGTCATCAAATAGCGATTGACTGCCAAAACAGATTGTCATTATAGCCACTGAAAAAAAAACATCTATATTACAACAATTAAAGTACTGCTAATAAATTAATAATCAATTAAATTCTTATTATATAATTGAGTAGCAAGAATTGTAACCTGCAATCCTAATTGCCAATAAGTACACTAGTGTGAACAAGCACCATTTGCTGCTGTGTTCATTGGTTCACTTAGGTAGGGCATTCAGGGACGTCTAGATTCTATTTCCACATGAGAGCTTCTGATTTTATGTCTGAGCATTATTTCAAAAAATCTATTGTAGTGAAATTTTTTCAGTAATCGTGCATGGGACACTACTATTTTCCTTCAATCTGTATTGCTCTTTGAACTACATGATCTCACACCAATATTACGCATCGTCGGGCAAGGGACAATTCTTGGCGGGCGTATATCCTTGGGGAAAAAACTGCTCCCACCTTTTAGTCACTTGGTGGTCGGCTATAAGCTGATATTGTGATTTACCTTCCTTCATATAACCTGGAGATGGGCTATGAGAGGGCTGGGTGAACATAATTATGTTTTGCTACAATATTAAGCATCAACAATTGTATTCTAGTGTTAGAAACATCAGTCCTCTCGGTGTGCCAGTTGGTTAGAGGGTGATAGAATTTGCTACAATGGGATAGAGATCAATTCCTGTCAGGCGCATGCCCTCGGGGAAAAAAATCTCCTCCCATCCCTAACCACTTAGCAGTTAGCTATAAGTTGACTTAGTAATTTACCCCCTTCACATAACATGGGGACGAACTGTGAGAGACGCTTGGGGTGAGCGTAATCACCTTTTACTACAATAGTGTTAGAATAGAAACATCATACATAATAATAGTATAATTAGATTGAATTATGTAGGTAACAAAATTAAAACATGGATGATTTTTTTCTATATTGATAGAAAAATTAAATCGACTTTTGTGATTTGATGTACTTGATATATCTTTTGAAAGGGATTGGCTGAAGTTGAAAATGTACTAATCAATGAGTAGCATTCAGTTGTATTCAGTTGGGTATCAATAAAATCCAGTGCTATGTCTAGCAGCTGCTGTTTTTAACAAATGGTTTGAATTTTAGTTTTCCTGGATAAGTTCCACTCTAGATAGATGTGTTGTGATTGTTTGCTTGATATATTGTGGTGATCTTCTTATTAATCTTTTCTATCCTCTGCTCCTAGTGCAATCGCTTAGCACTTAGCTGCTACATGGAAAAAAACGTGATAACACCAAATGTTCCAGCTTTAACTTAAAATTGTAGATTTTCCGAATTGCATCTGATGAAAATGTCTCCAATTGGCTGGAGAGATGATATGTTACTAAATTGTTGGACTCTTTCCTATTTATTTACATAATGTATCATATTTCCTAGAATCACCTTGAAAGATTTTGAACTGCAGATATGACTTTGTTTTAAACCGATGGATTAAGGAATCTTGCTTGAGAAGAAAGATTCCTGATAATGGCTCATGTGGCTTTATAGCGATGAATGGGGAGATATATGTTCTTACGTCCTCAATCCAAAACTTTGATCCATCAGATCAACGGAGAGCTACGAAGAAAAGATTGACCATAGAGATCCAAATCTACAATCCTCAAAGGAAGAAATGGAGATTCCTGACAACGAGCCCACCTTTTAACAACACTATTTTTAACCACATGATTGACTTTAAAACTGCTGTTATATGCACCGTTAGAGTATAATGGTTCATGGTTGTGTACGCTATGCTTCTGTAAGTAGCCATCAAGATATTTCATTACCTGAACTCCACAATAAAATCAGCAGACAATACCATTTCTTATTTGAGTATTGATGTATATATTGCTATGTAGCTCTATGGTGCTTGCCTTGGCGCTGCACTGTTGTAAAAATTGGCAGGAGTTGATTATGTACATATAATTTAGCTTTGGATGGAAATAACAATAATCAGCGACAGTTGTTCGCTTGCTTATTTATTTATTGTATTCTCATGCGTCACTAAAGAGACTGCCTATCAACAAGTGATTCCTTTACCTTCATCTTATATCACATACTGAATGAATGTGTAGCAAGTATATTGTAGTTATTAGTTGAACACAACTGAAAGATTAATTGTTGCATTTATTCAATTTAGTATTTTTGCTGAATCTAGTGTTGTTTAATAATAAATTTACCATGAACTTTTAAAATCAATTAACCTATCATGTAGTGATTGAAATCGTAACAAATCTACCACACGGTTAAGATTTTATCAAGAAGTTCTTATTTCACCGATAATCGAAATTAGTTTATTTAACTATATATGTTTTTTTTTTAAATAATCAACACTAGGTGTTCAACTTTGATAAGTTCACCCATATACGTATCTGAAATTAAAAATGTTAATTTATGATAAATCATGTAGTCTACTAGAGCACTAAACTCTGTAGCACTAAACTCTGTAGAACCATCGAAAAATTAGGATGAAGCATTGAAGGAAATAATTTTAATTTTTTTTCCTTTTATCATTGATGAACCAATCTAATTTTTTCATCAATTTATTTTTTTCAAAGTTATTTCTTTTCCACAATATTTATTTTCTTATTTGTATTATTCTTTTCTTTGTTTGCATTATTTTTCTACTCCGAGGAAAATTTGAAACATGAGTTGTCGACTACCCTTCTTAGACCTTCATTTCTAAGCATAAGGAACAGTTGCTTTAAGTAAGTCTACCAATAGTTTTTTCATTTTTCTCTTTAGATATCTCTTCCTATGAAAAAAATTGATGTATTTTATTTTATTTTGCACATTGACTATTAAATATTCCTTTTTGATCATCCTTTTCAATGAGTAAAAATATATGTGAGTTTGTCGTATAGAGAGAATAATATCAATACCTTCATTAACATCATGTGGTGTGAGGAAAATAATGATTCCATAATAGGTATAACATAATCAACATTTGAAGACGAATGCTAGAACTTTTCTAATTAATTAGTATATCCTCAAATTTAAAATTTGAAATTGTATTTAAATAAGTTGGAATGTTAAATGAATATGTATTATAATCAATCTTTCTCACAATGTGATAAAATAAAATGCATACAATTAATCAAGTTAATTTAGTTTTAAATAATTCAAATTTAATTTAAAATAATCATATTAAATCAAAAAATTTAAATAATCAAATTAATCATTTTAAATTAAGATTTTAATCAAGTTAATGAAGACATTGATGAGATCAATACAATCTGTTCAACCAAAATCTTAATTGTCTAATCTAGACCTTGATCACGCCGATCAAATCTTGATCCGCTCAATCAAAACCTTCATTAGCAAAATAACTCAATTAATTTTAATTTATTTAATTAAAATTAATAAGATTAATTATAATTTTGAAAAGGAAAAAATAGTTTCCAAAATTTAGAAAAATAGAAAAGTAGTTTTTAAAATTTTTAAAATCTAAACAAATCGTGTTTAAAGTACAAAATTTTAAAACTCAGAAATTAATTTTTAAAAATTCAAAAAATTTTTAAATATAAAAAATCTTAATTTGATTTTTTAAAGTATTTTTAAAAAAATAAAAATATTGATTTGAATTTTAAAAATCACTAAAAATTTAAATTTGAATGTTTAAAAATCATAAAAAATTACTTTTCAAAAAATTAAAAATTTTAAAATCAAAATTTGAATTTTAAAAATTCAAAAGACAAGTATAAAATCACACTCAAGAAAACAATAAAACTTAATAATAATTTATTATTTTTTTTATAAAAGATAAATATATATCATCAAAATATATAATTATCAAATTTAAGTAAATATCTAAGGATACATGTGTGCTTTGCCTCTTGGATACCATTCTCACTACTAAGGACTCAATCAACCACCACGTAGTGACTCCATCCCCTCAAGCAACTGATCTGATGAAGTCTTCTCCTGCGATGTGCCCCGTTAGCTAGCCCACCGATAGTGCATGGACTCTTGATATATCTGATCTGCAAACCCTTCATGTGGCGCATCGTACACCTAATCTCCAGCTACAATCAGTGCTAGCCGGTCCATAAGTAAGGTGACCAACCCTCTAGACAATGACGGAGTCAGGAATTAAAATCTACCCGGGCTAAATTTTTTTAATGACAAATAAAGCAACATATATTATTAGACATGAACAAATAATAATTAAAAATTAACATCAAAATTGTCAGTCGTAAAAGTTTTAATAGCTAATATATTTTAAAAAAGTTTAATTTCATCGCTAATTTAGCAACGAAATTTAATATCGGTCACTAAATGTAGTCGTCGCTAAATCTAACAACAGAATTAAATTTCCATTGTTAATTTTTTAATATTAAAAAAAAAATATAAAAAAAACCTATAATATTTTCACATCAAAATATTTTAGAAAATATTTTTTACAACACAAATAGAATATAATTATAACTGTATCTTCTACTTCAATCTAAATTTATACAAAAAATTATTTATCAACCAAACTGATAGGAAAGCAATAGGTATCAAAAGATACAAGTTCAGTAAAATCACATAACTTATGGGACTAGACAAACATCAAATAGATAACTAAAACTTTGAATTGAATTCACATCAAATTTTAGATAAAAGATAACCATAAACAAGTATAATGGTCACTCTAGATTAACGATACTGTGAGTTGCATCAACAATGACAACCTCAAAGTATTTGTAGGTCGAATCCTGTAAAACACGAGAGCACAAGTCAGTTCATTGGCAGTATTAAGTTTAATAGCATGAAAATAGTTCAATAGCATGAAAATGACAACTAATCTCGCCTCATTAATCCTGTATAAGATTTAGCCAATCATTCAAAGCATACATAAAGTGGACTATATGAACATAAGGATCAAAAGAAATCTAGGTAGAATCATACCTTGGCGGTGAAGCTTTTTTGGGCAGTGGTGAAGCTTTTTTAGATGGCGGTGTCAGCGAACGACCTCTTCAAATAGCTGTGGTTCCACTGAGAGGATAATCACCATGCATGAAAAACATTATTTCAGTGTGTACAAATGCCTTATAGAAATAGGTCAAAATCTAACAACTAGTAATGTGATTATCAGTGTATTAAAATACATAAAGAATTGAATCAAACATCCTAAAAGAATGATCCAGCTAAGTTAGTTCCAAATATTTGTGGTCAGACACAAGGATATTGAAAGCATATGCAAAGAAATAAATGGATGAACATTAATCAATAAAATAAAAAGAACCAACTACAAAAGGTAATTTCATCCATATCAATGGCATGCTCTAGATCATCTAGAAATGTGTATACACAATTAGAAAATGTCAAAATGATATTAAAGACTATAGAAGAAAAGGGTTGTCTCAATACTCAGAAAAAGAATCATGCAATGGCTCAATTGAAATTCTATATCCCATACTTCCATTATCTTATTTCTCTGCTAGTACCTTACTCAGTCAAATTGTCTCAGATTTCATGTTATTACGAGAAAATGAAATAAAAAGTTCAATGATTATCTTAATTATAAATATACAAACTCTTTATAGAGTGATCAGGTGAGGTTGTTTACACTCTGCTATAGTTGTTAGGTATCCATAAAAAAGGCAGAGAAATGTACGCAAAACACCTGCTTCTCCAGTTTTGACAACAATGATAATCCTAAGGAAATATTGCAATATTTACGTGTTCAGCTGAAAAACTAGGCATTAGTTACAAAGGTAATGGCAGAAAGCCAAGGAAACAACCGCTCTATAGCAAACAAGAAAGAGGGATAAGATATTAGACAATTGTCAAAGTACAAATCAATCATGAACCTCATCACGGGAAGAAGATGAAACCATGTTGTCAAAGTATTAAAGCACATTTAGGAGCCACAGTAATTATCCTTTTTCTCGTTCTTTTCATTTTGTATTAACAAGATATACTGCTCAAGGAACTGGGCACACAACAAAGCAAGAATCTTTACCGCATTGATAATAAAGCTCTCAAAATGAAAGGATTTTAGAAACCACAGTTACAGACTAAATAGGTTTTGTTAGCATTCCAATCATCTAAGAGATCATGCTCATAAATTTTTAGCAACTGAAATTCAATAGTAACAAAAGAGAATTACTCGGCCTGTAGTAATAGGAAGCTAAGTTGAAGAAGAAATTAAATTTAAAAATAAAATAATAATAAAACACAAGTACATAGATTTACTAATTTTAGTTCAGTCTGGGGATACTAGTATTACCAATCATACTAATAAAGATAATGGAAAAATAGTGTAAAACTGTGTATCTGTACAACAAAAGGAGAGTGAGATAATTCATTAAAGTGGTTTCACTAGAAAATTGCTTTTATTAATAATTTTGATATATAATGTGGAAGATGCAATGACAAATTTATTTCATAAGGATATCTTTTTCAGACACGTTTTCTTCTTTAGAAGGTTCATATTAGTGAGACTTATTTACAAACAAACTATAAATTGGTCTCTCAACTGTTAAATAATTGTAGTTGTCAGCACATAATACTTGTGAATTCTATATTCATTTTGTTATATAAATAATATTGATTAATTTGACATATTACATAGTAGATGTAAATTTACATACCAAATTGTTAAAGAAGTTGGGTTAATAGCAAGAAAATCATTTCGAGTACCATTTTCTTGGTGGAACAATAAGCAGATTTACCTTTTCCCTACTCTACTCTGCAACTACTCATTCTATATCACGATTAAGCTCTAGAAACTGCCAGTTTGTATTTTGTGTGTGTGTGTGTGAAAGTCACATTCATTAATATACGCTAGTAAGACTTTGATGGACTTGAACAATTAATGTCACTGGTACCACCACCCAAAAACCATCCTCCTTTCAATTTTTGATGGAACGCTTGTGTATGACGGAGGAAAGCACCTCCATTTCAAATTTGAAAGACAGCGAATGGACGTTGCAAACTTCATTTTGGACTAGCATCGAGATCTAATATAAAATCTAAATCTACCAGAACTAATTACTAAAAAAACTATTTCATGGAAACAACTTACCTCTTCTGCGGCGGAGGGGACCGACTTCGAGAGCTCACACTTCGTGAGGGCGAGGAGGACGAAGAGAGTGACCTGGAGCGAGAGCGAGATCGGGATCGGGAATCAGAGCCGGAGAACGACCGCGACGGGGAGGATCGGGACCGAGCTCTGCCAGGCTTCGCCATGAATGCGGCGGTCGTCGGAAACCCTCAAAACGCAAAACCCTAGGGTACGAATAAGACGGCCAACGAAGAGTCAGCTGAGTCGGAAGTGCTTTCTACCATCCATCACCTGCATGCAATATATGGACGGTGGAGATACGACTTGTGTGGTAGAGAAAGAATATATCATTTTAGGACTATTTATATTTATGTATACATAGAAAAGCAGAATTTTCAGTTTAAAAATAAAAATTTATTTTAGATAGACTTATCCTATAAAAATGTACTTACACCCGTTTAAATTTTTAATTATTAAAAGTAAACTTTATTTTTCAAATTTCTATCAATAAAATTAATATTTATTTGTAACTTCGATTACGAGATTAAGGGAGGTGTATTCAATCATGAGATTTAACGATTTTTATTGATTTATTTTAAGTGATAAATTTTTATAAAGTTGATAGATTTTTATTGACATTTACAGAATTACACATAGTTATTAAAAGAATTGTATGGAGTTTTATAAACTTTTTTTGCATGACTTTTACAGACATTTATAAACTTTTTTTAAATTTTTTTATATATTTCATAATTTAATAATATCTAGTTATTTTCTAACACTTCCGTCAAATATGGCTATCAAGAACAAAAATATTATTCTTTTATATATATATTTTTTATCCTGGTTATGTCGATGTTAGATCTTCTACACCCTATTTGAGACCGATTTAGGTCGCAATCAGTCACAATTATTTACGATCCATCGACGGGTTCACCTGTCCATGTAGGTTATAGTTTGGGTCTGGGCAGGTGGTCGGAGGTCGCCCGAAGGCCGTCGGAGGAGGAAGGGTGGTCGGATTGTTTGTTGCCAAGTGAGGATTAATATATGTATTTAAATTTTAAAAATTTTAAATTAAAAAAATTGAAACAGTGTGTTGCGGACTCTGCAGCACAACATATATATATATATAATTGTAAAAAATATTTGAAAAAAAAACATGCGAAGCAAAGTCTCGGCGATATAATCTAGGAGACAGGCGCAAACATATTGTAAATCAAGATAGAGAATGTCTGGTTGGTTATGGGGATTCCCAAAGTGCGCATTTGATTCATTAAGAATAAACAACAAAGCATCGAGAATGGCAGGAAGAGCACAAATCAATGAGGGGAAACAGTACCTCACCACTGGTCTCTCCAAAAATAAAGCAAGAAGCAAAAAAAAAAAAAATAGAGCAAGTAATGACGAAGGTTGAAGAAGCAAGAGTTGTTGCTGTCTCAAGACGAAGGAAGCAGGGGAAGATAAAAGAGAGGCAACGATGGTCGAAAGATAAAGACGTGTAAAATTAAAAGTCAATGGGAATCTGTAGGATGAATAAATGACTTTTTCTTTTATTTTTTAAGGTTTACCAAAGTTTTAAATGGTATAAATTTTAAATTTTAAAGACTCCATGAAAATCTATTGAAAGTTTGGATACCAAAAGATTTTCATG
>JBAMIB010170797.1:0-13060 GCA_037177415.1 Kaempferia rotunda
AATGAACCTGGTTTAGTTTGATGGAATCAGCGTTGAGGGATTGATTGACCAAGTGATGCACCAAGCTCTCGTAACCTCTTTCATCAGCAACAAAATAGTCATCCTCTCCAAAGTCTGTAAACGTGCGGATTGGCAGTGTTCCTTGTAAGCTTGTTATGCGAGGCGGCTCGGCGCTCTCATAGTCGTTCGTGTAGTAGTCCACTGCCATCTCCAATGGAGTAGAAGGAACACTGCATATCCAACGAGCTTTTGACTTTTCTGATTAAGTATCTAAAAATTCGGAACAAAAAAAAAAAAAAAAAATGAACGTACTGGTTCTTCATTTTCTGAAACCCCAAAATGGAGATGTCTTCGTGGCCGTCAGAAGGTAGGGAATGTGAGTAGATTCCACCATCCTCGACGACTTTCTCTGAAACTTTCAGCACTCGATCGACCACTGATCTCTCATAAAGCACACCACTGCAGAATTTATTTATTTATTTAAATCTATTTATTAATGATTGTTTCTATATATCTTGATAGAAGAGAACGATACTGATCGACTACGTACGTACGTACCTCTGTGTGTAAGTGTTGGAAGAGATGTTGGAGTAATCTGAGAAGAAGGTCTTGAGGTGGAGCTTCTCTGCCATTTGCCAAATTGGATTCATTTTCTCACCGTTGACTCCTTGAATCCAGTTGGCCCCGACCTCAATCTGGTGCCCTGCGAATCTTTTCCTGTGTATCCTGCCGCCGACTCTGTCAGTGGCTTCCAGTATCAAGACGTCATGGACGCCTGCTCTGGCCAAAGTCACTGCTGCTGATATTCCTGAGAAGTGCAAGCTTTTAATTAATTTCTAAGAACAACAACACTTGTTCATTCAAGAACAGTAAAGGATTATCAAGGCATGAGCTCACCGGAGATTCCTGCTCCGACGATGATCACAGATGGGCTTTTAGATTTTGAGACCGTCGATGATCTCCCAAGGCAAGGAGTTAGGAGGAGGAGGAGAAGGAGGAGCAGGGTGAGCGTAATGGAGCACGCCATTGTTCAGGTAGTAAGCGTTTCTTGGCCCTCGTTGCTTTAATATTTTATTTATACACTAAACAACAACAATTAAAAAGGGTTTTCAACAATTGTTTTTCATGTCTTTTTGGAAAATATTTGCTGATTATTTTTTTTAATATTATATTGAATGCGAAATAATTAATCCCTGCAGAATGGAACATATTTTTAGAATTTTTTTAAAATGTATTATACCGACTCATTGATTTTATCCATAATGGCAGGTAATTTCATGAAGAAATATAAATAGTTCTCATATTTGGTTAAAGGTTTTTGCCAAAAATCTGCTTTAATATTTAAAAAAATATAAAACACAGTTTTTATGATTTCACAAAATGGAGAATTGTAAAAAAAAAAATTGTTTTGATTTATTCATAATTTTTTTATTTAGTATTTTGATGAAAATTTATTTTAATAAAAAGAGTTATTTGAAATCTATACAAAATGTTTACACTTGAATGGAAGGCTGATTGTTTAAACTACCTCAGTTTTAAAAGTATTTTTCTTTACGATGATTTTATTGGTAACAGTGGCTTCGTTTTTTTTAAGGAGAAATCATTTTAAGAAAAATAAAATAAAAGCTTTCTTAATTTTTTATTTTTATTTGGGTTGAAACAAGTTTTGGCAAATAAAAACTCACAAGAAAAGAAGGAAAAAGTATGGGAAGGGAGGTGACCTTATCGGAATTAAAAGATCAATAAGCAATCAAAGAAGATTGAAAAAAAAAGAGGTTAAGATTCATAAATATTGATCTTAATAAAACATTTGTTTTTCCTGAAAGATAAAATGAAGATAATAAAATGCATCACATCAAAAAACTCACGAACATACATTAGTGTGTTCATATGCTCACAACACCTACCTTCAAATGATGCACTCACCATCAGATTTTATTTATGAATCTCAACGAGCGGAACCAGAAATAAAAATAGCTAACTGATAATATTTTTATTAGTTATCTTCCACAACTTACACACTCAAGAATAGCAGAAATAAACTCAACATGAGATTTTACTTGGCTCTCAAATGTTAGAATGGGCATGCCTATTCTTTACATTAGATCTAAAAACTGGATTACATGACTCAATCTGTAGTGAAGATTTGCTGGTGTCATTCCGAGGAGCACACCTTGCCACAACCACAGCACGAAGTCTGTTTGAAATCATCAGTGATGGGAAATACCCGGGGGGGGGAATTTTAGTCGGAATAAGATGATGCTTGGCAGCAGGAATGAGCAAAGGTTATGGATTATCTATCGATAAAGATGGGACGTGCAACTAACTCTTAAACTTGAAGGGATGCATCTATGATGTGGTCAGTCATCTACCATTAATAACAAACAACATGCTCCCCTTCACTGACCAGATCATGAGGTTGCTGTCTATAACCTTAAAATAGTACGTAGTGTGTCACAAAGGTTTTGAATAGTCTGCTTCTCTTGTGCTGCTTGAAGCTCTTGAAGTGGCATATCCTCGTAACACCTGGAAACAGTAGGGGCATGGCAACAGAATCAAGGCAGACAAAATTTGACAATCTCAAATAAAATGCTTCTGAAAAAGTAAATATGATTTTACGTTTTATGGTAAGCCAGTGCTTGTGCTAGATTCATCAATGTTGGGCTTGTAGTCAATCTCTGATAAACTCCTGGAGGAAGCTGAATCTAGGCCACCAAAGCAACACCCTGAATCCAACCGTTCAAAAACGCAACAAGCAAAATTTTGGCAGTACCTCATTTTGCCCTTTGCGTCCTTTTTTGGATTGTCCATCGCTACTGAAAAGCTCCTTCACTGCTTCCAATGCAGCATGAGAGCTAGATTCCTGCACTCTATCCCCAGCTACATTCTCGGAGACTAGAGCAAGAGGAGAAATGTCTATTGCCTTGAGAAATGGAATAGGGACTGTATTGCCGGCAGCATAGATGGACCGGATCTAAGAAATGAACAATTCAATAAGCCAGAGAGGAATAAATTCATTAAAGTGAGAAATAGATTTTTCATTTCATTATTGTTTACTTGATCTCAAAATACTATGGTCAGGGAAGATGCTTTTTATAGATAAATGCACCTTATCTTGTACTGAAAATGCTTTTCTGTTAATGGTGGCACTTCTCAGAGTGCTGCTCTTGTCAGAGTTATCAGACACTGCATAACTTTTGCCTGAACTATGTTGCTGCAAGACGACATTTGAATTGACTCTTTCAACATAACCAGAAGATGACGGCAACCGTTGGATTGGTTGGGAATCAAGCATTTCCACTGTATCAGGTTTTTTAGTAACTATAGTACCACTCAAATTGTCAATCCTGAGCCAAAAAAATAAATAAATAATTGTGAAAAGATAGTTAAACAAAAGTTGGTTACCAGGAAAGAAAGAAAAAAAAATATTAATTAGCACTTAAACTGTAGCACTATTGCAGTATTTAAATAGTTACCCTTCAAAGTTCACTGCTTTGGAAACATTATGATCATTGTCTAGTATAAAAATTTAGGTCATTGCGTAAAACATTAGATCACAACTATCCAGAAAGAAAAGAAAATCTTGAATCTATTAAACATACCAAAAATCAAAAGATCTATCCCCAGGATCATGATTGAAAGAACTGATGTCACCAAGTCCAGGTATGAATTCTGGTTTCTTAGATATAGGAGATTCAACAAGTTCATCCCTGTTTCCAACTTCATCATGAACTACGACAGTACCAAATTCCCCTACATACAAAAATGTCAAATTGATAAATTTGTTGATGACTAACTTGACACAAGTTCAATTTAAGAATATATTTCCTTTGGGAAGGAATAAAAATAAATAGACTGAAGGATTCAGGTCATCTTTAAGGAAAGGAGACACTAGGCTTGTTGTTGTTCAAGGAAGAGCAGGCTAGATTGTAAAACATCTCAATCTGAGATTTTAGCATAGGATAATACTTTTATCTAAATAAAATTAAAAAAACAATTATTTTTACAAAGTTAAAGTACAACTTGACAAGAAGGATATATATCCTAATTACATTAGGTAAAATATAGTTTCTGTGGTTGATTTAATGCAACCAGGCTATGGAGATTGCTTGCTTAACAAATCATTGTACAGGGGAAATTAATTGATACATGAGGAACTAATGACTGATAGCTCAGTGATTTCGAAATAAAGATGTCTACTCATATTTACTCATGTAAGTTATGCAGGATTCCTTCAAATTTTAAACAACCTTACTCTTTGAATATGTTTCTTAGAGATTAAAGGAAGCATTTGGTTCATCAAATGCTGTAGGATTTGCAAAACTGTGAGGGGAATATCCTGATATGGTCTGGCAATGTTGGTAATTCACTTTGGCAGGTTATTCACTTGGGCATTCAGCTCGTTTCAACCAAGGATTTTTACTCATTTGGGACCCGAAATTTGGGTGTGTACATCATAATAAATTATATAACAGCAGGCATATAAATTAAAAAAACGTCTTGAACATTCACAATGACTTGCATTTTATACTCTTTGGACCACAAAACCTATTTTCAGTTTCATTTTGACACGATCATGAATCTTATGAAAACACAATCAAAATTCTGTATTCTATGTGACTAAATAGACTTAGCTATTTATACAACTTATACCATTAGTTAATTGAATTGGATCAACTATAAATAATATTTAAAATATGATTAAACTTCAGTTACAAAAGTGACAAATACTGAAAATTAGAAAATGCTACCATAATGCAACCATGAATGACTGTCAAATAAAAAATGCTAATATTCTTAAGTGCCTAGTAATTAAAACTGAATCCCTAACAAACCAAACACTTCAAATTCCACATGCAAAGAAAATTAATTGATTGGAATCATATAACTAATCAAGGTATCTTAAATTTTATCAGGCACGTGAGAATAGATTTAGCAATCTAATAGCAGCAGCAGAATCATTTAATTTATTACTTGATAAGGTCTTTGCAACTCAGCATCCATCGTTTCAACTTCTACTATGAGTCAGGTTGCAAAACACGATCTGTCCTTGGGAATAAACAGGGTGTCTCCCTCATTACAAGAAAAAAAATAAGACAAAGCGAAACTACAAGTTGCTTAAGAGAAAGCATACAAAAGATTATGCTACTTATTTGATGTGATACAACACTAGCAAAATAAGTTTCTAATTACCTGCATCAGTTTCAGCACTGTTGATTGGATAACCCATAGGCCTTGAAGGAACAGTGTCTCCATATACAGTTCCTTCTACTCTCTGCAACAGTGAATGAAATTAGGGATAATAAGAACTTTGGTTTATGTTAATTCTGAAAAAAAAAATGATCAGAGAGATCATACAGTTTCACTTCCTGCTTGTTGATGTTGGGCCTGTGCAGCCATTGATGCTCTTATTTGCCTAGCTTTTTTTATTTTTGGCAACATTTTTGGAGGCCCCCAATTGCATTTTTCAATGAATTTATGCTGTAAACTACTTTAATTAAAATATAGCAGGAAAAATTAATCATATGAAAGTGATCAAGTAGTCGTAACCTCACAATCATAATCTGAGCAAGACTACTACCGAGACTAATACAACAGGACCAACTAATAGGACTAAATCGTATCTCCAATTAAATAAGACACTTAAGGTTACATAGTATGCGAAAGTTTGACAATATGAGATACCTTTAGCATCTCAGTTGCAGATGGGCGTAATCGTGGATCTTTTGTTAGGCACTTAGCAATAAAATCATGGAAAAGAAGTGACCTGCAAGAAGGAAATGACCATAAAAGAACCAAATCATAATATTCAATTTAATGGCATGAAGTGAACATCAAATGTATCTAGGAGCAAAGTTGTTGGACTTACTTTTCCACACACCTAGATGTGAACTGAGTAACAGAATTGTAAGAGCTAGTATAAAATTTAATATCATTCATTACAAAGGAAGTATAAAAAGTGGTGTCATTTAAGATAAGCATGCCATAGCTGCTAAAGGGGTGTATGAGGCTATGCTGTGCTTCATGTATAATTGTGTATTTTATATCAATCAACTATAATATCTGTAGTGTACAAAATAACTCAAGATAAACAACAAAGAAATTATCTCCTAAGTGAATCAGGTTTTGTTATCATTATGTTGATTGTTCTCCTATATTGTTAATCTGGATTTTATGAGGAAATTCTTTCTCTTTCATGTTGTCTTCAAGTGGTGATCTCATCTCTTATCATGTCCAACATTACCAATTTACCACCTTTATACATCTCAAAAAGTTGTGCATTCTAAGAATAATACGATAGTGAGAAAGGCATCATAATATACGTACAAGTTTCTATTTATGATAGGCACAGAATAAGCAACAAAAGAGAATAACTGTACCACAAGAGAATTTTGAACTTAGAAGCAAAGTGAGAAACCAAATACAAGGTATATGATAGTTAATGGATGATGCATGTGCTAAAATAAAGATAACGACAATAAGTTGGTAGAAAGTCAGGTCTCAGCATGATCTTGAACTTCACCACCATCTCTGGCAATCTTAAATATCAATTATTCACATGGAATAGACTAGTTATAGATATCCCTTTTAACTAAATTGAAAAAACATAAATAACAAATTCTAGAACCATTTCTGTAAAAAAACATACCATTTTTCTTTGTCTTCAAGCATTGGAGCAGGCTCACTTGATATCATAAACAGCACCTACTTGGAAAAAATATCAACGTGATCAATTCATTATACATACTGAAAGGTAAGCAAATGCAAATGAAGAAGAGTAAGAATGAGGAAAACCAACAACAGAAGTGGCAAGAAGCCAAGAACACAAACATTGGAGTTGCAATTCACATATTTGGTAATCGTCATTTTTTCATGCTATAGATTAATTAAAATCAAATCCATTGCATGGTTGACAACAACAAAAAAAAACTTAGCAACCTAAATAGTATGTCAATTTGAATAAAAAACTAGTGGCACGAAGAAGTTTCTTAAACCATGTGTTATTACGAACCAAGAAACTTGTTTGACAATGATACATGGTTTAAGATTAGTTAAGAATGGTTAAGATGTTTGCTTGTTGCACCACCTTCATGATCAGATGATAAATAGAGAAATGACTGTGATTCAGCTGTTTTTATCCTAAGCATCAAACCCTTTGTAAAATTAATGCATAGAAAAAGTTATGCATGCATGCATGCACTATTGACATAAAATTTTTGCAGCAATATCTATGTTTGCACTAAAAGACATCATATACTATTGTCTTTCTCTACACCTCGAGTTGAATTTAAAAAAAAAATGAAAAAAAAAAACAGTATAATGTCAAAGAATACTTTTTTTTATGTGCTAAATCATGGAATGCATCTCATGATATGTTTCGGCCAAACAATGGCTTGAATGGAAAACAAGTAGACCAAGAGGTAGGAAAGAGTATAACCCAATCGGGAGGACCTAAAACTGCCTTTGATACTCATTGAAAGAACAGATTTGAGAAAACTGAAACATCAATTTCAACCTCTTAACTATCACGTAAATGGAAGGAGGGAACAACTGTAGGTATGTGCTAAAATTTTGCACCTATTCATTCTCTCAATTTCTGCAAATACAGATTGAACACACTACAGGCTTGCATGAGATTGGATCATGTACTAACCCAAAAACCCAAGACCAAGAAAAAAGAAACAATTGCACAATGCAATGACAATAGTAGCCTAATGCAAGGACATGAAAGAACTATTGAACAAAAACTTATCATGATATAAATACATGAATAATTTCTTTGATATGAATCATATATTTGTGCTAACCCTCATTGGATGCACCGCATATCTTGGAGGTAGTCCCTGAAATCAATAGGCACAGCAATAAAATGTTAGCAGTATGATAATGTTACCTAGCATGATTAGGAGATCACAGATAAATGACAAGTATTACCCACTATACAAGAAGCAAAAGGACAGAACTAGCATCTTAAGAGAAATACCTCTGCCATTTCAATTGCTGTGACACCAAGCGCCCAAACATCAACCTGAAAAATGTTTCAGGGCCAGATTACTGGAGGCAAAATATGAGTCCATCAGTAAATCTGACAGAATGTAAAGCAGAAGAATCGAAGAAGAAGATTCAGACATGAGTCAAATGACAACAACAGGTTGTAGCATATCTCTCTCATGGGAACTCAGAAGGTACTATCTTTGGATGGTGAAGACATTCTTTACAGTGACGACAATAACACTCTATCTCTCTCCTTCGTGTGCACATGTGCAACTCAATCTCACCAAATTTCAATAAATTTTAACCCAAGTATAGCAAATTTATCCTATTTCAAACACAATTCTACAACTAAGTTATCTTTTTTACTTTCTCTGTTAATCTTAGCGAGTTTATATAGATCCTCCTACGCCATTAGTAAGGGATTGAAGCCTAATGGTGTAGGAGGATCCATATAGCTGACCCCGCTTAGTGTGATAAAGGTTTGGTTGTTGTTGTCAATCTTCCTTAGATGTTTGATTTCTTAGGAATGATTGTCAGACTTAGCCAATCCAGTCAAAATTTGCTGATCCAGATCACAATCTGATGAGATTGAAAGCTGATTTCCAACACAGAATGTGGTCCTATATTCCAATTCAAGATGAGGTTAAATACGAAGGAAAATGAAGATTAAATTGTAGGTCTGCATATTGCACTTTAGGAGAAATTGTTTGGTAAACTAAGTTATATTTCAACAAAAATTTGAGGACTAATACGATGCCAGTAGAAGGAAGGAAAATTGTTTTAGTACCATTTAAGAAACAAAAGTGTAGATGTTCTAATTATAGAGGGATCAAACTTATGATTCATACTACGAATGCACAATAAAGAATCATTGAGAGAAATAAGAGATAAGGCACCTTTGAAAATCAATTTGGATACATGTATAAAAGATCACATATGAATACTACTCTTAGTGACAACTAATGAAAAATAGATGTCCACGTACTTTTTATAATCTTGGAAAAAGTTTCTGATGGAGCCCTAGAATATTGTGGTGGTTGTTTGAGAAAAATATGTAGCAATTATATTGATATGATAAATAATAATAACAATAATAATGTAGCTACAAGTATTTTCTATGACAATGGTTTTTCTGTAATCATTGATTTGTATCATGGGAATAACTCTATTCCATATTTTTTATGTTAATACTATAAGAACACATGGATTCCATTTAAGAAAAAGCTCATTGGTGTAGGGAAATTTTATACATTTAAGGTTTTAAGATAAGTAGATCTAAAACAAAATGTAATTTCAATAATAAGAAAAAACCTGTGTCAATAGTTGGATATAAAACTCTTACAAGTTTTAAATATCCTAGATATATTTTAGCAACATATTATTAAAGGTATTATTGATAGGATAAAAAGTGGATCGTTGAAATGGAGAGAAGTTCCTGGAGTCATGCGCTCATCATACTCCTAGGCAAAAAGAAAGCTTTATAAGATTGCATTACAACTCACTATAATCCAAAGATCAAAGTGTTGGATAATTAAGAAACAACATATAAAAAAAAGTTCAGATGACAGAGATGAAAATGAAAAGACAGATACATGAATTAGAAAGGAAAAACAAAAAATATTATTATTTGATCAAAATTATATGTAGCCCCAATAGATAATAAACGAGAAAAATGTAATATGAACATATTCAAAGATTACCAATAGGTTTTATATTTAGACAAGGTATTTTGAGTTTTTGACTAGAATGGAAGGTCTAAGGGGAACAAGAAAATTCAAACTCTTGCTATTGTAATAAAAAAAATCATTTAATTGATTTAATTATTATTAGTGATATAGTCTTGCATATATCTTAATATAGAGGGGTAGATCCATGTATCCGACATCTAACAGATAGACAAATATTAGATAGTTGGAATAAACATGGCTTGATAATTTTGATTATGATAAGGAAAATATTCCAATTCACATGCCATAATATAGCCATAAAATTAATTCATAACTTAAAACTTTGCTAGAAGTAATAGAGTCAAGTTAGTAAGAAAGCCTTGAGCCAAGGTACAATAAGCTAGCATTTATTTGCATCAATTTTTGGATAGTTATCAACAAGAAGATTTATGGGGAAAATGAGAAGTTGAAACACTGAATAACTTTATTCATGAGCTGGAGTTTTGTCTCTACCTAAGATTTTTGTGAGCTGAATTGTAAAGTCTTAATTGGAGATTATCTTGAGCCATACACTTAAGAAAATCTAAAGATCTCAATGTATCTCTATTATAGGACTACTATGAATTCATAAAATCCATGAAGATGGAAGTATTTGCAGATGTTAAAGGCATTCTATATTACACCTTACAGAATGCATAATTAGTTTAACATATTTGCAATCAATAGTCAAATTACCTTTCCATCATACCGACTTTCTTGAATAACTTCTGGAGCCATCCAATGTGGAGTACCAATAACCTGAAGATGACATGAAAATACAATTGATATAACAAAGAAATTCAAGGGTCTCATACATTATGAAATTAACTTTAGAACAACATAGTACCAATAATCAAAACAATAGGATGAAAAGCTTATAGATGAGAGAACTAACCCACGCTCAACTACTGACCCAAAATGTTCCTTTATAACCCCTTCATTAGCTCATAGCTGATGATATGGAATTAAAATTGGAGGTACAGCCATGGTTTAAAATCTTGACCCGTACCGAAGTTTTGGTGTCATATTGTACTGTGAGGATATGGTTTTGGTATGTTTTTAAATATAAAATATATTGATTAAAAATAAAAATGTAATCTAAACATTTAAAAATAAAAAGTATAAAAAATAAAACAATTATATACAAGAATGTTACCCTACTTACCTTATGGTGAGCACCAAGAATATTTCGTTTCTTCTTTTTTTTACAGCTTAGGGTTTAGAATTTAGGATTTTTTTTTTTTTGAGTTATAGTATTAAAGCTAAAGAAATTAAAAAAAAATAAAAAAATTACACATGATGTTCACAAGGTGAGCATCATAAGGTAAGTAGGGTATCAAGACTATATAAAGAAGAATGTTACCCTACTTATATTATGGTGCACATAATGTATGGTTAAGGTAATCTAGATATATATAGGCACCAAGTGATTTTTTTTAAGCTTATAGGACTATATATAGATAATCTAGATATCTAACTCTCCGAACCGATTAGTTCTAAACGTGACCGACCCAGCCTATGGAAGTTTTCTACCTACGAAAAAACGTATGCGCCATAGCTGAGATTCGACCCTTAGATATCTAGTTAATCACTCGAAGGATCTAACCGCTACATTATTGACCCGGGATGGCTAAATCATTCAAAGGCTGCAATTATGGTTTCCCAGTTGAAGAGATTAAGAAACTTTTATGTGTTTCACTGAAAACATTTTTTAAGAAGATACTTTATAAATTTTCCAGTGTTAAGTGGAAAAATTATTATTAATCAAAAAATCCTTCTGATTCCTAAAAATAATCTTTTGAGAAAAATAGTAGGACGTTTATTCACTTATACGCCCTCCACCCTTACTCATTTGCAAATCAAATACTCTTATTAATAAACTCCTCTTCATCGTCTACCCTCCAACCATTGAACCCTGCCCACATTTAGGTAGGGGGACCAATTTGGCAGGCCGGACAGGCCAAGCAGACAAGGCGAGTTGGGCAGGGTTAGGTGGCCCAAATGAGGCACCTAACCTATCCCTCTCTCCCCCTCTAACTAGCTGTTTGATCAGCTCCAACTAATCTGATTCAAAGGAAAAAATTATTTTCCCCTCTACCTGTCCTACACAAAAATATTTTTATCACTTTGATGTCTACTGAAAATTCATGTACCAAAAACGTGGAACCGCCACGTTAGTAGTCCTCCCACGACTGTCCCACGTCATTGAGAGGAGGTTCAGTAGGAACCCAGGTGAGCAGGACATGAGCGGAAATCATCCTCAGAAGCCACGAGATCCTCAAGCAAGAATTGACCCAGGGCCGCTTTGGCCACACTCCCATGCCCCAACCACCTGGGATAACCCTGAGGCCAAAAATTCATGTACCCAGCTTGAGCTTAGCATGGAACATGTACATGTAAACACTGCCCCAGAATGAGAACTAAAGTATCTTCATGAGATAATAGAAGAAAGAGGTGACAAAAAATTTATACTGTAACGGCAAAGTAATTTTAATATTGCTACTTGCTGTGATAAAAAAAACTCCGAATGAAATTAGAAGGAAGGTAATTTTCCCTGCCATTACGAAACAAAAAAATAATTGAACTCAAATTTCCTTTCTCGATGCAACTATGAAAAGACCAGTGCCACCATGATTTCTTTTTTCAAATTTTCCTGGTATCTTAACCATTTGTACTAATAAATAATAGTCCGTAATTTACCTCCTCCGTATTGATCTGAGAACGGATTAGCGGAAGCGCTGGAGCAAGCGAATCGCTGATAAGACCAGTGCCGTGTCGAATTGTCTTATCTTAATTTTAATCGCATTTCTCTCCCTTTGGCCCATTGTACGTAGGGTAGAAATGTAATTGAAGGGCCTCCATCACATGCTCATTCAGCCAACCATGGGCAAGGTTGAAAAGAGAAATTTAGACCAGGAAACGGATGGATGGATGGATGGATATGGACAACGTTGGCATATTTGATGGACACTGGGCATACAATTGCCAAATGGTTTTTAAGAGTTATTATTAAGTATTCTTAGTGGTTTTACTCTTCTATGAAAGGACTACACCCAGTGTTGTAAAAGGCGGCCTAGGCGGCCACCTAGGCGCCAATCGGCACTTCCCCGTCCTGATAAACACCTAATCGGAGGTGCTGTGGCGGTTCGCCGCCTAGGCGGGGCTAGGCGAGCCTAATCGGATCTGCTATTCGACTATTCGTATTATCATTTATCGTGTTATTTTGGTTACCTTGTTTTGTGTGTGTGAGAAACATCTTAGTTGTTAATTGCTACTTGTTAGTTGCTACTTGTGTTGTTATTCACTTATTTGAAGTTTTGAACTAATGTTGGCCATTGTTGGAAAATATGTGTTATGTG
>JBAMIB010170903.1:0-13057 GCA_037177415.1 Kaempferia rotunda
AAAAAAAAAAAACACCAACCTAGAGGGATAAAATTAAATAAAGTGTAGCTTTAGGTAATTCTAAAGTTCGGTGTAAGGACTAGGGGTGCAAATGAGCCAAGCCGCTCGTGAGCAGCTCGGTCAAAGCTCGACTCGAGATCGAAGTTGACCGAGCTCGAGCCGAGCTCGAGCTGGCTCGTTTAACATTCGAGCCGAGCTCAAGCCTATGTATTATTGGCTCGAGGGCTCGTCAAGCTTTTTCGAGCCAGGATAATTCAATCTTAGTATATATAAAAAATATAATACCTTAAATAAAAACAATAAGTTGTTCAAGTTCTTATGGCTAGAGGATTTCGTGAAGCCTTTGTGTGGTTGAAGGTTCGAAACTCACCATGTGGAGTGTGTATTCATTTTAAATTGATTTTTTGAGCCGAAAACTTGTGTTTAAGTGGCCGAGCTCGAGCCCAAAGTTATAAACTCGCTCGAGCTCGGCTCGGCTCATTTACACCCCTAATCTATACCAATTTCTCATTCTTGTAGTATATCTAGGATATCCATAAGTTTATTCACAAAAATCTCATGTTCATCCATCTTAACTATTCACTAGAATTTATCATATTATTCAAACTACATCTCAAATAACAAATGCAAATAAAAAAAATCAATTTTGAGGCTTTGGAATTTCTTATTTTTATTTTAATTAATCTCAATACATATTGCATGAGTGTTGATGAAATTTGGATTATTGTGCAATCAAATCAAAGAGGCTTCATGTCACTGTTAAACTAATCCATTATAGAATTATTCTTACTCTCTGTTCTCTCATCAGGAGACTGTTGCTATGGCATGAGACTCGAACTTGTGATGTTGCTCAAAGTCCCTAGGAATAAGGTAGCAGTAACAAATAAATAGAAGTAAAGAGGGAACCTTTGATTCGTGGAAGAACATAGAAAACTTGACCACCCCGATCTAGCTCAAACTTTATGGCTGATAAAATCTTTTCTTTACTAAAAGATGATAGTTGAGTTTTTATACGAACTCTTTCAGGAGGCGGTGTGGAAATTAAACTGTAATGGAAAAATGATCAATCAATTGAATGCCAAAAATTAAACATTCATACAAGTTAGTCAGCTTAGAAACCAAGAAAAGGTTGAAAATTCTCTATCCTTCTGATACTCCGCAAAACCCTTTTTATTACCTTTTACTAAAATATAACAATAGAAGTGTATGACAATCACAGTGAAAAATGATATTTGGACACTCTCAACAATAAATTCATAATTGCTACAAAGTTCGCCATGTCATAAATGATGAATCACAAACTTTATTAACCAAGATTCTATGACTGATGGTACTAGATGTTAGACAAAAGACTGCAGAAAGGGTAAAATGGATATACTAATCAAATTTATTCTGCATAATTGATCGCTAATTTAGGCTTTTCCTGCCCCCACACTACGTTTGACATGCTGAGGTTAAGAATGACACTAAATGTTATTAAATACTTCAGAATTCAGTTGTCTCGACCAAAATTTGGAAGTATATCACGGTGGAGACTAGACAGCCATGATAATGCAAGAATGAAACCAAGTTACTACCACAGCACAAAAATAAAACTATTAAATTCCGATATAATTTCAATATCTAGTAATAATAGGCCAAGGCGTAAGATACTGTTAAAACATTGTAAAGTCTCTTACTATACAATTTGCCTTCAACTATACCGATATCAGATCTATAAAATCTGGTGTATTTATATTTATATTTATCACCGCATGCATGTTTCTTAATGCTTATTTTAGCTGATAACTACATATTATATGCTTCTTCAGCACTTGGTTTTATTGTTGAATTTTAATATTTGACCTCATTATGTTAGACTTCCAACAATAGGAGGAAATCCCAAAGAGAACGTGCAATTCTTTACAGTGATGGCATGTCCACATGGAGATAGGTGGAATCTGATCTCACCCTTAACCAACAAAATTGGGTTAGTTAGTCTAAAATCTATACAAAGGTTTTCAAGATACAGCTGGATGCTTGATTTTTCTTAAAATATATAGAGTAAAAATACCATGTTAATAAGCATACACATACTACACTATTTGCAATATCTATTACCTAGCATCACGGAATCCAGTTAATGCCAAGTAAAGAGTGCGTGGAATAGGTGTTGCAGAAAGTGTGAGAACATCGACTGCAGTCTTAAATGATGCTATCTTCTCCTTCTGTTTGACGCCAAATCTCTGAGAAATTAGATAATAAAACAAGTCCCAAGTTAGTGAGTCAATTATTATAGAAGAATCTCTCTTCTTTTTTTTTTTTTTTTGGCAGAATGTGGGAACCATATTTAACCATTTTTTTTCAAGCTGAAGAAAACAACTGATTTGCACAAAACATCAAGTTCAGGACTTCATTAAGATTTAACATATTTAACATTTTTTTCCTCATTAAGTCCAGCTCTGAAGTTCAATACATCACGGCCATGAACTTGTATAGAAAGAACTACGAGCAACTTACATGGTTCTTACTAAAATAATTAATCAGTAAATGTAGAGAAAAAGAAGACGTGCATTCATAATTGGGTTGTTCGACAAAATTGCTTGTTTGATTGAAACAATAAAGTACAGAACCTAGTGAAACATAGAACAATTAGGTATGAAAAAGAAAGAAAACACACACAAAAGCCAAGTGTTTATTATGAAAATGTGTAAGAGAACAATCAAATGTGTCACTCTGGACATTCACCAACTTGAACAATTAGAACAAGTTTGTACGATGATAATTCAATGGTCAAGTATGTCTTATTGATTAGTGTTATCAATTAGGAAATACCTTAACAAGAAATTTAACAAACTCAAGATGAAATAAACAAATGGACTTCAAGTAAAGAAAAACATGGAAATGCCATTACAAGTAGAGGTGTAATTGCACTTTGGATGACTAGTGATATTGACCTAGTGAATCCAATGGTGACTAAACATCCAAAGCAACAAAACAAAAACCGGTGTAAGGCTTCAGAACTTTTTGGTGTCTCGAATTTTTATTTTTATGATTACAAAGTTATAATGTCTACGTTGAGTGTTCTCCTAGTCTTACGTTTAGTCATCTACTTTTGTCAAACAAACATACTCAAAATGAACATTCATATCAAGCATACAATAGTTAATAACTGGTTCTTCGATCAAATAATTGTTAATGCATCTTACTTCAACCTGTACAACAACAACAACAACCAAGTCTTATCCCACTAAATGAGGTTGGCATCTTACAACGACCTATTAAGGGCAAAAAAGACCTTTCAATCAAAATGCCTTTATATTTGATTAGTTAATATTTTGGTTTTAGATCACAAATTAAATGATTTGCCTGTTGGCAATAGAAAGCTTAAAAAAAGGTTCAAAGTCCCTTGTTGTAGGATTTAGATAGTTCCAGTGTCAACTGTGCATGTATGTTGGTACAAGGTGTTGCCTTTAGGCACCAACAGAGAGGACAGGCGTAAAGTCCATGGGCGCCCTCACCAAAGCCCAATTTTTTCATCAGGGTTGCCAGTTTAGTTTTCTTGCAATAGCTCGGTGGTTTTGTCGCTGCAGCTCGAAGGTGTTGCTACGTTGAAGAGGAAGATATCAGCGATTTTCAGATGGCTGGATCATTTCCAAGCCATTTGGATGGATCCATATCCTTTATATTAGCTTAGAATGGCCTAAAACTTAGTCATAAACTATACGTGCATTTATACATAAGCCATTGTAAAAATCTAGTATTACAACATATAAAAGATTGCATGCCTCAATCAGCAATCTTGAGACGTGAAAAAAAAAAGGAATTAAACTAAAGATGATATCAAATACTGATTTTATTCACATTTCCTGATATGTTGGAAATCCAAAAGTTATGCTTGAAAATAGACATTTACTCCCGAGGTAAAACGAATAATAATGTATTGTCATCTTAACTAAACAACTCAACTATATTGTTATAATAAATAAAATAGAAAATAAGAAAAATCTAAGTCCTGCATCGTTTTTCTCCAATAAGGAAAACTCATCTCCAATGTATTGAACGGATCTAGTGTATTCATTCTACTATTGTTACCACTAGAGTTGATGACAAATAGATCAAGTAGTCAGCAAAGGGCTTGCAGTGGTTAAGTGTTATAATGAGAGTAAGCAATGACCATAAAGGTGGAAAGACAAGAGGTAAGATACGATGAATAGGGTGTGGATAATGCAAGGATAAATAAAGCTCTCGTGATGACTCATGTAGGAATGTGTCTCAATGAATCTCATATAAGGGCACATGCCTCTCGATCTATCTCATTCCTTCTTCCCTAACCATCATCCAAGAGCGTCAATGTGGCTTTTATATCATTTGATGGTGCACATAGCAGTGTATCTCAATTAACAACCTCATAAAAAGAAAAGAAAAGAAAGTAGGGGAAGTATCATGAGAAGACACCAAACAATAATTTAATTCGTTTTTGGATGGCTCCCTCTTACATACATATAATGGCTCTAATATCATTGAATGCAGAACATAGTCATTTATATGAATCAATGATATCATAACAAGAAACGAAAAAAGTGGAGGCAGAGTATCATAAGAAGACACCTAACAAGAATTTAAGTCATTTTCCATAATAGAATGGCTAACTCAAAAAAATTATATCCAGACAAATTTAATCTAAAATGCATCACTTCTGAGTTCCGACCATGACATGTCATCACATGATACTAGCATCTAGCTATGAAAGGGTATCATAGTCCATGTTCTTTTGTTTTGCCTAACATCTTCCCTCCATTGTGTTCCTTCACCTCTACTATGTTGTTATTCCTCCATTTCAGTATCACTCATCCCTCACTAATCCTTCATCTACACCTAAGAGTGCAAATGAGCCAAGCCGCTTGCGAGCTATTCGGATCTCGGTTCAAAAAAAAAGTTCTAATGTGTTTGTTAAGAGGTGAATTAGAACTAAGCTCGTTTAACTTTTAAACGAGTCATTTTCAAACCGGGTTCGAACTAAGCTCATTTAACTTTTAAACAAGCCATTTTCAAGTCGAGCTTGAGCCGTTCGCAAACTATTTAATTTCATTATAAGCTGAGCTCAAGCTTAAGAATTAAAGCTCGAATCAAATTCGAGCCGAGCTCGAGCTTCGGTAAAACGAACTAAGCTCGAGCCTCTTAATATGGCTCAGTTCAATTACACCCCTATGTACACCCATATAATCCTGTCCACCAACCAACAACAGCTAAAGAATGTGCTCTTCAATTGTTAAAAAAATACAAAAATAAAAATGGAATCTAGTAAAAGAGATTTAAGATAAAAAATGAACACATTAAAAAAACTACAGTGTGAACATCAAAATCAAAGGAGAGTGAGTTGTAATATAATCAATAGATAGATGAAAGCTCAAATATTCCAGGATAAAGTAGCAAAGTAACTGAAAATTAAGCTAATATTTAATTCAGATAACAAGTCAAGAAAATAAGAATCACTTGATTTTCAACGTAATAAAGAAACCTATGGAGCAAACACAAAGCTTTAAAGGATATTTGGCAAAAGTGTTCAGAGCAGATGAGTACAAGAACATAGTTTCCTATAACTTACTCTTTTTCATGGTATGCATCAGCATGTATTTTATAGTTTTCATAACTAAGCATAAATTTTCTCCTAAAATTGGTGTATCTCTCAAATACTCTATACAAAATTATCAAAACAAACTCAAATTTAGAAGAGAAGCTAAAAATGAAAATCAACAGATTAACAAACCAAATATCCAAGCAACTTCAAATGAACATTAACAATAGATTGATTTGCAAGGTGTTATAAACACAAAATAAATTACATAAATCAACATGTATAATTCCAACTTTTTAAATAAAAAATGCATGTCAATCATACAATGCAATATTCATGAAATATACCAATTAATATTGATCAATAATTTAGAATAGACTTTATACAAAACTAACACACAATAAATACTATCTTGCGTTTAGCACTTACAAACAAGTATTTAAGTTAATAAGCAAGTGTTTAAGTTAATAGTTACAAATTGCAAGCTACCAAATAGAGTGACTAATGGTTTTAAGTCAATTCTATTAAAATCATTCAATGATTTTATGCATATGCAAGCCCCTATATGGGGCCCTTCCAAATCTATTTATTTAAAATGTTATTTATTGGATCAATTTATTTTTTAAATAAACTATATTTTTGTTGCATCATTGGAAAAGCACTCTCTGGCAAGGAGCTTAGGAAGTAAATACATAATGTTTAGGTGGTTGGACCAATATAAATATCTTGTTACTTTTCTAATTATGTCTACTTACATAGTGTTTTGGTTGGCAAATGCTTTTCCATAAAAGAATGAAGCACATTCTATAAAGCATCTTGGTTGAGTGGAACAAGATTTACCATGCATTGTGTCTACACACTTGACACTCACATTAGCATATCATATTGCACATTACTTAAGTAGAATACTTGTGGCAAATTAGCACAAATATCATAGTTTCTGGACAAAGATGCAAAGTCAAAGTGGTATTGGAAGACCTAAACCATCTAGAAAATTATTGTCCTGCTGCCCAAATTTCTTTTGCCATTAATCCATGTTTCATTGCAAGAGTTAAACATATCCTTTCAATTTTAAGAGACCACATCAGAATAAAAATATTGAAATGCAGAAATAGGAACTTCACTTGTTCTTCATCAACGACAAGCAATCCCAGATTGTTGTAGACCACCCGGTTCCCAAGAAGTGCATGGGTTCCAACAATGATGTCCAGGTGTCCACTTTTGATCATTGACAAGTACTCTTCCTTTTCTGACTTAGTCTGCGAAATTTACTGAAATTTAGTAATAGTGAAACAAGGGTCAATCAAGCAGGCAAATGTCTAATGGCAGGAGCATGCATTTGACACTAGGAACCTCAAAATATTACAATTTACACCATCAAAACTGATGTTTCCTTCAAAAAATAAGAGAACACGTGAAAGCATTTTCATAATAACACTTTCTAGTGTACCAATGGCACTCCCTATGTAAAGGACCATCAACGGTTAAAGGTGGACATTGAATGATGAAAAAAGTTAATAGCATACTGTAGATGAATTTACCATTCATCTGGATGTGATGCAAGGGTCTTTTATTTTATGAAGGATTTTTATTTACTTGTGGAATTTTATATCAGCCACCAACATACTGAATCACCTAAATTTTAATATTTGATGAAATGAGATTGATGTAGTGAACTCAAAAATAATAGAACAATCACAACTAAATGAGGAGGAAGAGATGTTTAGTCTCAGACTGATCCCCTACTGGAGCCAAATAAGTTGTGGCCTCAAGAAAATAACGTTAGAAAAAAATAGAACCATCAAAATGACCCTCTCATGGAGAAAACAATTGACAAAGAAAAAACAAACTACAATGAAGTTACAAACAATAGTAAATAGATAGAAACCATACAAATTAAAGAAAACAACTTCAGTACATCAGTATAATTGTAGACAAAACAACAGAAAAAATTCCAAGTCACTTTAAATGCAAAGGATTCACAATGCTATGATCTCATATCTTAAGGACAGTATCATCTTGGTCCAAAGTCCAAACAAACAACTTTTATGTAATCTTCAAACAAGCACAGAAAATGAGACAAAAAACAATTTAGTAGGAAACAAAGATCTATACAAGTGTAAGCTTGAAGCAGAAAACATTGTATCCTTTTAAAAACCATGCAAACCTGGAATCTGCTTAGTAGCCCAATCTTTATACGAGGATACTGAGAAAATCTCTGAGATATAACAACAAAATGTTGTTTGGCCAGAACAATTGTTGGTGTGAGAACCATAGCTTGTTTTCCAGCAGAAACAACACAGAAGATAGCACGCATTGCTACTTCAGTTTTGCCAAAGCCAACATCTCCACAGATCAACCTGTCCATAGGTGTTCCTCTTTCTGTCAAATCTCTTTCAACATCAATAAATGCCTGTCAAGCAAAATCAAATACACAGTTACCAAGCCAGACAAATAGGTATGCTCATGCAGCATTAACCACACAACATATTGGAAAAACATACCAGATTCCTAGTAACCGAAAGTTATTTATTGTTAAAAGTATACAACAAATAAGTGAAATAACATCTGCTCTTCCACATTAAGAATACAGTTAAATGAAGATTGAAGAATACAGAAGCATGGTTGGCAACATCAACTGCTAATGACTTAGATCCCAGAGTTGGATTAGAATTGATAAAGGTCAATATAATCTTTCCAAGTAAATTGGTCATTTCACAAAGACCAACAGAAATTTTAACAGGAAATTTGAAGAAATACCTTCAAGTGAGTTATATTTCATTAGAAGATAAGAAATTAATTGAATTTGATAAAAAAAAAGAGTGAAAATAAAAAGACGAGAACGGTTGATATTTAGTCAAGTTAGGTTGATTGCAGATATATTTGACAATTTAGAAACTTCCATCACACTTGAGGGAAGTGAGTCATCATAATTCCATCTTAAATCACTCAGCCTCGGCAAAGTTTGAGATTCGCAGCAAGATTGTTGTTCAACCTTGTTGAGGCTCAAGATCCACTACTAAGTAGACCAAACACTAAATCATCTCTCCCCTCAACAAGGGAGGTCATTTTGGATCAAGAATATATTGATAATCTGTTATTTAAATGTTTTATAATAAAAATGATCTCTTTTATAATATATTTGTCAAATTGATATTACTATGATTTTTTATTATTATTATTAATCTAATAGATATTTTTTTTTAATAACTAAACACTTTTTAATATGCACCAAAATAAGATTTTACCAAAAAAATAACTATAACCTGATCAAAAAATAACAAAGAGGCAGCAATTACAGTCAAAGATCTCCTAGTAGATCAGCAAATTCTCAAACCAAAACATGAATCAAGTGTTTGTTTTTCACGCCATGGATGAAACATGATCTACAAACCAAAGAATGTTCCCAAGTTTCAAGAGTAATTCAAGTGATCCAAGTCGATTGTTGTTTTATTATCAACTATTGTGTATTATAGCTGCTTCATAAACAGAAATCAACATGTCATAGCAGGCAATCCTCCTTAGCATGGTTTCCACTTGCAAGTGGCCAGTATTAAACATTGCTACCACAAAACACTAGAATGCCACCACATAGCTATGTGCTCATCATTGTTTTTTGAATTAGTTATTCTAACCATATGCTTTCTGTGTCATCTTCAATTTGTAGATTTATATTATGACATTGTTCACACGTGATAAAAAAAAATGTTGACTTACCCATTTGTTACTATATTACTCGCTTAGAGGTAAATTCTAAATATCTCCTGGACATGATATTCTCTATTGATAACCCTGTACGCATGTGGTTGTCAAATTTTTACATGTTGATGGCAGCTAATGTGCTACTCAGTGATATAACACAAACTCTGGATAAATAGGAAAAAATGGAATAAAAAAAACATGTGAACTGAGTTCAATAAGCCTAGTGAAGAGACGAGCCTGTTTTTGGTCAGGGGTAGGTTCATAAGGAAATTGAGCTACGAAGTTGCCAGCTGATGGACTCTTAGGATATGAGGGTCTTTTCTGTTTCAACCTGTGAAGGTATAATTCCATCAAGTCAACCACCATTTTCTGAACCGCAATCCTCCCTTTTGTCCTTCTCCTCTGCCATGTTGTAGGGTCACTAAGCTTGCTCAATGCCCTTGGTTTTTTTGTTTCATTTGGTCTGCAAAAAAAGGTAAACTGAATACCTGGTTAACACAAAAATTACAGCACAATATAATCAGTTTGTATTAAGGTATTGTTCACAACTGACCAAACCACTGAGCAATTATATCTTTCCACATGACAAAGCAACTAGAACTAGATCTAGTGACATCAGAAATGTTATTTAATGAAGGAACATACAGAGGGTAAGAGAAGGATTGAAAGCTATAATTTATAACCGCTAAAAGTATTAAACTAACAACTTATCATGTACGCAATACAGAAAATACCATATGTTGAGAGCACTTTCTGCTGTATAGATAAAATTATTTCCTAGAAAAAAAATGGTGGTCAGAAGCCAGCAGATATTTCTTATCAGAAAACTTCCACCATGAGAACTAATTAAATATGCAAAAACCAGTTTAGGGGGGAAAATGTACTCCATATTATAACAAGTAGAAACTGTCTTACGAAAAAATAAGTAAAAGACAAATGAATTAGGCTAGAGGCGTTTTGCAGATAAGGGTAGATGAAGAACTCTCACAGATTATATCGGTACAGCAATCGGCTTGCTTGCTTAACAGGAAGTTTGGCCATCCCATCAGCATATTCGATGAATACATACTCAATGGGTCCTGAGGACGAGTCCTTTGGGGCGTCAAACTTGATGGCCACAAACTTCCCGATCCCAACTTTCTTGTGCACCACATAATCACCAGGGTTAAGCGTGTAGGGATCCACCTGGTACCCGAACCCGCCTACATTTCTGAGTTTATCCCCTTTTAGCTTCTGTAGCCCCCTTTGCTGCTGCTCCTTCACCACTCTAATGTACTTGTCCACCTCGAAGGAGTCCATCGTGCTACCGTTCTTGGGGCCTTCCCTATGCTTGTGCTCCCTTCTTATCCGCTGATTGAGGGCAGTAATGTCATCGGGCTCAGTCTCCGGCCGCTCTATCCGGGGAGCGACGGAGCCCTCAGTATAGAACGTGGTGTATCTGGAGGATATGATCAGAAAACGCGGTGATGTTCGTATTGAGCGAATGGAGAGTGGGAACCGTCGAATTCCGGAAAATGAAGGGAAGCGTAGCAAGGCCGACTTGGGCGTGGAGGCGGGCAGCAGAGATGCCCTCGCTGCCGCCATGAGGCAACGGATGAGGAGGGAGGAGAGAGGAAGAGGAGGTTTAAGAAAGGGAGGAGAGGCGGTGGCGAGATTGGAAGTTTGCAGTAGGTGGTGCAAGGAAGGAGTAAAAAGTGGTGTAAGAAGCTCCCAAACTATAATCATTAGACAGGGCCGTTATTTTGATTCCGACAAATTAAAAAACGGATGCCAGCCGTATCGCCCTCGAAATTACTATTTTGCCCTTACCTTCTTCTTTTATTTTATTTCCCTTATTTATATCATTAATTAATTAATTATATATATATATAGAAAGTCTTTGATATGTAATACATATATGTGTATAATATTTATATTGTTTAATTTGGAAATCCTTAATGTGTAGATTATAAAAATAGTGAACATTATAAAAAATGTATCATAATTAGTAAAGTATTTTCAAAGGCTTCCGTCTTAATTAATGACCATATGGTGCGGTTAAATTTCTGTTTAAAAAGATGGTGCTTTATTTTATTGTAAAATGAATGTCGTTTGTAATTAACGAGCTTGCTTGATATATAGTGGTTATGATTTTTTTTCCGTTTTAAAAAGAATATGTTTAGTGACTTGTATGTATAATTAATACTAGATTAATTGCGATGGATGTTCCTATTTTATTCATTTATAATATTTATAATCGTCAATTTGGGTTGCATCTGTCAGGTTTGTCTGTCCCACCAAACAATTTAAACATATTGAGTTTGAATTTTATCAACTAAAGTTCGCCGCCGGCTGACCCGCCAAAGCTCACGACCTGCGCGGGTCATTTTGCGACGGATTTGAGTTAATTCGCAGGTTAAGAAACACAAGTAGGTCAAGTTTTATATTAATTTATTATCTTTCTTTGTTATAATTTTAAAATAAAAATAGTATTTTTATTTATCAAACATGAGTACTCGTTTGTGAATTTTAAGTTTAAAATATATATTTTCTGGATACATTGATTGATAAAACCTTTCCGAAGTAAAACGTTAAGGATATGAAACTTTTTTTAATATTTTTTAAAATTTTTTATGGGTCTATGGGTTGATCCACCTAATCCGCAATCAACCTTGGAATGAGTTGGGTTGAGTTAAGATGACGAGTCCGTTCGTCCTACCCTGCCAAATGACTGGCCCGCCACAAGCCGATCCACCTCGTCGTGGATTGACTCGTTTGACTACTCTAATAATATTTGGCTATCCATTTTGATTTTATCATCAAAAAGATGCTTCGCCTAATTTTTTATGCTAAATTTATACCTTCGCATCCCTTCTTTCGTTGTAACCTTTCACTCAAAATCGTATACTTTTCACCAAAAAAATTCTATTAATTCACTCAAACAATATTCATTTTCTAAATCGTAGGCTAAGTTGCAAACACTATTTATGATGGGTCATGTGATCTCGTTCTTCGACCATTTTAAACTGGTTAGATTTCATTAAAAAAACATTCATTGGTGCTCTTTAATTTGGAATATGTTCAGTCATTTATGCCTTCATGATTACTTTTGGACAATTTAAGTCTATGTAGTAATTTTGATCAAAATGAATAGTCAAATTTTATAAACAAACACTCATTTGTTTACTTGATCATATTCAATCATTCTAAACCTTCATTTTTCAATTTTGGGTAGTATTGGTTCGTGTAGTAGTTTTGACTAAAATTGTTATATGGAGTTACTGCCTAAAATTTATAAATGAGAACATTGTTGTTCTCTTGGAACTTATTGAGTCATTCTATGCCAATTTTTTTTTCAATTTTATTACTTGTAGTTCACATAATAGTTTCTATCAAAATTTCTATATGGACATAAACTTGACTAATTACCATGAAAACCCATATATTGTGTTTCAAAAATGTGAAACCATCACATTAACAACCCCACAATGTTCCCACATCATATGGAGGGAAGTTTAACAGTAGCAGTAGCACAAGTGGCAAGTGTCTGGTGAAACCTCTATAAGCAGTGAAAGCATGGGATCAACTCCTACTCAATTAGGATAGAATATCATGTGCTTGTCATGCTCTAAACCCTGATATATTGTGTTCCAATTACTACGAAGATTGCATGCAAGGTCGGCCCTAAGACGGTCAAGGTGGGGCCAGCGCACAGGACCCCACCTTGGATAGGGCCCCTTCTATTAGAAAAAAAATAGATGTCCTTAAATAAAAAATTAAATTAAAAAAATCTAATGGTAAAATCTAAAACATTATGAA
>JBAMIB010171007.1:0-13056 GCA_037177415.1 Kaempferia rotunda
GCAGCACCGTGGCGTCGTCCAGCGGTCCGAGGCTGCCGTCTTCTTCTGTGCCGATCCGTCTGCGGCAGCCAGAGCAAAGGCGGCAGGCCAATCCCCCGGCGCCCCCGCGTCCGCTAAACGGCGACGGTGACTGCCACAGTGACTGCGGATCCTCTTCCTCCGTCGTCGATGACGACGGCAGCATCGTATCTTCCTGGCTGCAGCCACTGCCATTTGATCTTAACCTTCCGTATCCAGATGGTGATATCCAGGACACGGTTCTCCGCCTCTGATGAGCGTTCTCTCGGCCGAGAGAAGAGAACAACTTCAGAAAGAAAGAAAAAAAAAAACTGGTTTTTCCCTTCTCTCCTTAGTTCTTCTGACTTCTTCTCCCCACGAATACATTAGAACCCTGCCTTTTTATACTTCGATCTGCATGTACGGGGTTGAATTTAAGTTTTGAAAGCTAAATGATGAGTATAATTCATGGATCAAATTGTGTAAGAACATATTTGAGGTTTCTCTTAGTTTGTTACTCTTCTGCCTTTTGTTCAGTGCACGACCAGTTCTCTACCCAATTTGTCAAAATGGATATAGAAACTAAAGAAGTATCAAGCTTAAATTGTTCTTCTCCAAAATTTCAACCTTTTACTCCTTACTTGATGCCTGCCTCTCTAACAGGACCAGAATTTCATGGGATGCCACAAGGACTTATCCTGATAAAAGTTTATTAAGGTAATCTCCCTTTACCATTGTTGATTTCAATCCCACTTGAGTGTAAACAGATCTACAGAGTGCACGGATCTGTATATTTTCTTGTTTATGCATTGTCATTCTTTGTGTTTGCATTGGCATTGTGCTAAAGTGAGGTTTTCTAACTGCAAAGCGATTTGCTTAGCTTAATAATGTTTACATGTACAAGTTACTGGTCTTTGGGGCTATTAAGCTACTCACCTCCATGTTTATGCTCTTGGAATTCAGTTACCTACAGGTTTTCTTTCTCCTGTTGATGATCTGTTTTTCCTTTTACCAAATTTATGCTTATTGTTTGTCAAATTTGTCGAACCAACTTTTTCTGAAACAACTGTTATGTTATTAACATTATGTTCTTACTTAAGGTATCCAGCTTTAAGTTTCTATATTATGTTCTTACAGTCTTGTAAGTTAGTTGGCAGTCATTTCTGTATGATGTTGAATGTTATTGTGGTAGACAAATTCAACTCCTATAGACAATTTGCACTATATAACTTTGATTTAGATTAAGGCTGCTGAAATCCACTTTACTTTTGAAGTTGGCGGGATCTATTCGCCTCTTGTGACATTATGCATTTTTAAACTCTCAAGCATGATTTGGCACTCTCTCTTTTGTCATTTGGTGTTGGGATTGATCGGCCACCAATGCTTGTTGTCCGGCATGGTAAACATTTAAACTAACCTGATGTCACTGTTCTTCAACTTGCCCTTGTTCTCTAGCAATTTTTCGATTGTTTCTTTCTCCGTTCTTAAGTAGAAGTCTTTTGCTTTTGCTTTGTCTCGTATGTTTGCAGCATTAGTGTTATAATTGCCTGCCGAAAACAAACGATTTTACTCAAACTTTTGCTTCGATCTCATTGTTTTGGCTAAATTATTCTCGCGTAAATGGTATTGTAATTGATCTCGATTATTTCGTAACCTTTCGAATGATGTCTATTAATTTGGGTTGCTGGATGTTAAATGTTAACCATGTGAACACATGCATTGCAAGTTCTTTCCATCCCCCTTTCCAGCCACAGAAAGCAACCCTCAACTTGTGATGCATTCATTGTGGCTATATCAACTTTAGGTGCTGTACAAGTCTCACCTTCCCAATTTGTGAAGCAAAGTCGATGCAGTGGTTGGACCAAATTATCGACTTTATTGATCGTGTTTGAAGCATGTATTTGACAGTTCGATTCGTTTTGTTTGGTTTTTGCTGATCCGCAACGACGAGATCTAGTGGCTGTTGAAAACAAGAAGGTATTTTTCATCTCTTTTTTCCTTTTTTTTTTCTTTGTATTGTTTAACTTTGCCTTTGCCGTTTAGGCCTCTCAAATTGAGTGGGTTGGAAAGTTTGTGTGATTTAGAATATTTGAGATTGTGATTTAGATGGTATTAATCTATTTGCATCAATTCCACATGGTCTTAATCCTCAACTTGCTTGTAGAGTGTTTGACTTGTTCTTGTTAATTTAAAATGTGGGTGTAGGCTTTGTTTGTTTCTTGTGTTCATATTTGAAGGAAGATGAGTTGAGTTGGATCTTTTTGAGTCAAGACATGGTAGATGAGTTGTGTTCATATTTGTTTATGAGCTCGCGGACTCCACAATTCGGCAACAACAGTTGCGATTCGCTGCTATACTGCAAGCTCTTCTTCGGGTTTGCGTCTGGCAATTTGTCTACCCGCGGTCCGTGACCGATTGTTGTTTGTTGTTCTCGAGTTTGCGCTTACTGGCTAAAATTTTTGTGAGGATTTTGAGTTTAAGGGTGAAAAAATTATCATAGAAAAGCAAAAACACCTTGCACAATCATTTATTTCATATTTTTATCATTTACTGAAAACAATCATAAACGCAGTTCATCCAGTAAACGTAATGAGGCCTCAGTAAATGTAAAGTTATCAACCAGTGAATCGCCATCACAAGGGTTTCATAGAACTAGGGGGAGAGATTATAGTCTGGAAGGCATTCCCCCGGCGACCACCAGTGTTTCTCCGGTCATGTAGGCTGAGTCATCCGATGCAAGGAAGGCGGCAACGGACGCCATGTCTTCTGTCGTTCCGAGCCTCTTCAGTAAAGTTTGATCCTCGATAGTTTTTCTCTGCATTTAAGCAAAAGATGAGAGACCAAAAAGAATGATGCTATGAAACTACTTGATCCCTGAGGCTGAAGTCATAGGGAAAAATATTTCATGTATTCATACCACTTGGTATGTTAAGGAAAAGGGAAGACGACGCAAAGAAGGCAACATGTATTACTTTCATTGTCGCTTTCTCTTTGCCCCTCTCGTAAAGGCTACAACCCCTCTCTCTTTTATGCCTACCTTACATATGACGCCCTTACCAACAGTGACTAGTAGGAAATGCAAGATAAATGACTAGTAGGGATCACAAGTGCTGTTGAACAAAAGAAGAGAATGCTCACCAAAGTGTCATTGTTTGTAATGTAAGTAGCAAAATGCGTCGGGACGAATCCAGGAGCTATACAGTTGACACGGGTATCCGGGCTCATTTCGGAAGCAAGGGCCTACAAGAAATTTATAAGGCTGTCATATGATGTATCACAAACTACTACTATCTCAGAATTATCTTTAAGGTAAAATATAAATTTTGTTTATCACTATGTTCAGCTACATGTAGAATAGAAATGTCGAAATTAACTTTAATGCAAAACTGGTAATGTAAAATTGTACAATCTATGAAATGTCTTATCGATGCACCATGATATTGTAAGAAATATGATCCATATGGCACAACAATGAGAAAGAGAGAAGTGCCTTAGTGAGTCCAAGAAGGGCAGTCTTTGTAACACCATACATGGCCATGGAAGCCTGTGGATGGTAACCTGCAATTGACGATATAAGGATAACAGAAGATCCTTTCTGCAAGTAAGACGCGGCAGCCTGAAAGAGGAACAAAGTTAATATACGCAAACAAGACAGTGAAGCAAGAACAAGACGCAGACTACCTGAAGGATAAGGATGGAAGATTTCACATTGATGTCCCAAAGCTTATCGAGAGTTGGCTCTTTGGTATACAGTATCCCGTCAACTGATGGATTAGCAGCAGCATTTGACACGACTATATCTATGCGACCATATTTCTACAAGAGTATCAGAGATAGCATCTGTTAGATCCGCGTCAAATACTAATATCAAACAAGATGACTGTAAGTCCCTGAGCAGAAGACTTACAGAAGAAAGGGATAATAAACCTCAACAAAACCTCAACATTCTCTAAACTGTTATATTAATACAAGTCAAGGAATTGACATTGTACTCATTTGGTCTTCAAATTCAAGTGTTCCATTCAAGTATGCAATTTAATGAATGTCTTCATTCCCATCAACTCTTAACAGGATAGACAAAAAAATGAATTAATGATATCTTTTTTGTAAAATGTTTACAACTGAACCAGCATCAAAATCTCAGAATCTTCTCTTTCTGCATCCTCTATGAGGATACATAAACCATCAGCTCGACATAGGTGTACTAAATTTTAACTTTATACAATGGATCAACAAAGCAAAAAAGAAAAAAAGGTGTTTCAGTCTGAGTTTGTTGCTTAAACCTGCAGGAGGTCAACTAGATCTATCATTGATTCAATCAGGAAAGAGACACTCTCTTGTGGTTCAATCTAATATGTTCAGTAGTGTCTTTGGTTCATTTGAAGATTCAGCTTTGGTATGTCTCGATTAGTCTCTTAAATCAAAGTCAGTTCAAGTAAATGAGAAAAGAATGATAAGTGGCAATCAAAGAGTTTTGCATCACAGCAAATGGAAATAAGTCATGAATTAGGGATGCAGACCGGCTAACTCAACGGTTTCTATAGCAGGCCAAGCAAGTTTTTGAAGGTGGCTAGACCATCTAAGGAGGTTATTTCTTGTTGCCAGTCAAGTGATCAAATTTAAAGGATCAGGCTATCAATCCAGATATAGTTTTATCCTCTCATGTACCATAATCAAGGAAAAAACTGGCAATTAAAGTTTCAATTCCAATTCCACTACTAGTTTCTACTAACTGGAATGTTGTCTAATACAACACCACAATGATAACTTTGTACATCAAGTTTCTTCTCTGCTTTATCTCGATTTACCACCTTTGTTGCAACCGAAGCTTTCTATTAATTATAAAAGATCAGTAATCTTCTGTACTAGGGTTCAACCATTTTAACTAAGAATCAGAGGCCAATCCAGTCTGGTTGAAAGGTGGAAATCAGGAAAATGAAAAGGAAAAAAAAAATCCAATCTAGTTAGATTGCTTGAAACAGCAAACCCCATCATCAGATCCCTTAAGACCGGTTTGATCTCCATGAACTAGTTTGAGATCTCTCAATCAGAGATGCAAGAACACTCATTAAGCATTGCAAACCAAAATCAGATCTCAACAGGAACATCAATCTCTACTCAAACAGAGAAGCGCTCACCTGAACGGTCTTCTCCACGAGATCCTTCCGGTGCTGCGGATTCGACACATGACAGACTGCCCCTATAGCCTCGATTCCCTTCGACCGAAGCTTCGCCACCGCCTCATCGACGTTATTCTGTTCTCCCAAACGAGAAAACGCCGATCGATGGCTAAAAAAAAAAAAAAACCAAATACAAAGAAATTGAAGCAGTCAGTACAAAAGAGGGGCGAAGCGGACCTGCTTCCGGGAGGAGACGACGACGGCGGCGCCCTCGAGGCCCAGGCGCTCGGCGATGGCGAAGCCGATCCCTTGGGTGGAGGCCGTGACGATCGCGACCTTGCCCTCTAATCTCCCCATCTCGCCTCGGTTGGATATATCCGTCCTCCCAAGTAAACCAAAGCCAGTGCGACCAAAGCTATGGCGAGTGGCGACATTATTTATCCCTGGAAGAAACGCTTTTTTTCCATTTAACTCCAACAAGTTACTAATTTACAGTTTAGCCTCTAATATTATCAGAATCACGCTATTTTCATATGAGCAGCTGTCCCATCGGTGTGGTGTACCAGATCAAATCTTCTATCTCGCTTTTATCTTGTCCCCATGTTTCATTGTCGATCGGACGGATCAGATCTCAAGAATACGGTACAGATCATGAGGATATAAATACACATCTTGATCTTATCCGTCCGATTGACAATGAGACACATGGACAGGGTAAAAATGAGACAAAAGATTTAATTTGATGGTGTACTAGTAAAGCATTTACTTGTCAGGGTTGTTTTTTTTTTCATTTAACTCCAACAAGTTCTTGATTTGCAGTTTAGCCTCTAATATTATCAAAATCACGCTATTTTCATATGAGCAGCTGTCCCAACGGTGTGGTGTACTAGTCAAGCATTTACTCGTTAGGGTTGCTTTTTTTCCATTTAACTCCAACAAGTTCCTAATTTACAGTTTAGCGTATAATATTATCAAAATCACGCTATTTTCCTATGAGCAGCTGTCCCATCGGTGGGGTGTACTAGTAAAGCATTTACCGTTAGGGCTGAGGCGCTGAGCTATCCCCAGCTCACATCCTCTGTCCCCAATTTCTTGTGTCCCCATGTCTCCTTCCCGATCGGACGGGTCAAATCACATCTTAAAAATACGGTGCACATCACGAGGGTATTTGGTCCGTCCAATCGGGAAGGGGACATGGGAACACAATGAATTGGGGACAGAGGATGTGAACTGGCTATCCCCATCCCATTGGTTACTAAATACACCCTAACTTTTATTTCATAGGTGAAAAGTCTAAAATATCCTCTCTCTCTTTTTAATTTATACCTCCCTCCGCTCGTTCTCCTTCCTCCACCCATCTCTTCTGTCTCAATCTATTTGTGTCCTCTCGTAACGGTGTGATGGTTAAAATATGAGAGATTATCATATGAGATTTAGAGGTCGAAACTCAGAGCGTCCAGCATATACCTCTCTTGTGTTTTGACCATTTGCACTAATGACTAGTAGTTACCCGTGATTTACCTCCCTGTATTAACGGATGCGCTAGGGGCAAACGAATGAATGAGTGTATTTAGCAAATAGGGGTGTGTTTAATAATCGATGGGGCGACTGTCGCCCCTTACCATTAAAGTGCTAGTAGGATGAATATTCTAAACATCAATCTCTAAATACATATAAATTATATTTTAAATTTATTCATAGATAAATTAAGGAACAAAAGAGAATATATTATTTTTGTATTCATGTTTCATATCGGGATTGAAGGAGAGCAATGGTGGTGCTCCCTCCTCGAGGAGATTGAAGGGATGAGTTTTAATGGACTATGTAAAAAATTTATATCGGCAATTGTACTTCTTTAATGGTACTATTTAAAGAAGTATAATTTCCATGATAGTTCCTCTTAAAAATTTGTCTAGAACTCTAGATACACAATGGGCCGATCGAAAATATAACAAGTATAGAGAAAAATTAGTCTGCACATCCGTCCGTACGCGACACTCGTGGGCGACTACGTGCGAGGGTTTCAATGCACAGGAGGGCGCCCTCGCACATTCAGTCGCCCACACGGTCGTGCACCGACGACTATGCAGACTAATATTTTTAATCAAGTATAATCCTTTGTCACCATACAAAAAAAAAAATTAAAAACTAAAAGAGCAACCTTGTTATCGTTATCAAACTTCAAGCAAGCTACATTATTAGCATGATTAATAGACCGTTTAGTTAATCCTTCAGTTTCGTTTAGGTCAATTCTATACCATTTTTTATTTTTCTCTTCTATTTTTGTTGATTTCTTCCTTTTCCATCATTTATCAATATTTTGTGAAACCTTTTTTAAAATATGATTACTAATCTATTTTAGTGTTTTAAGCCATTTTAAGGAGCAAGTAAAGTCTATTTCATGGAGTCCCTTTAGATTCCAAGCATAGTGTGCTAGTCTATTTCATGGAGAATAATAATTTCGTATAAAATTATTATACATCATAGTACAATTTTATCCAAACTTTATAATATTTAGATTGATTTATATGTTAAGTTTAAATATTCCATTGTGTTCACTAGACTTTACTAAAACAATGCTCAATTGATAGCTTATCCCTTCATCCCGGGCTAATGATATCCATCTTACACTAATCTCATTCATCTAAATTAAAGCATTTTAGTCACTTCAGAGCGGTGCGATAATTAAGACATAAAAGATTGTTACATAAACTCAAGCATTCTAGTCAATCCAATCGTAAAAATAAATATATTTATATAAATTTTAAAATTTGGATTGAACTAATAGAAGATTCATCGCACGACAGTGGACCGCTAAGCCACCCGATCCTTCACCTCTCGGTTAATGCTAGTGTCAAATTCTAAACCTTGAGGAATGAAATTGCCCCAATAATAGTATAATAGTTAGGCCCTTCAATGAATAAATAAGCGATATAAGATTCCAGTCTAAGTTGAGATGCACTACCAAAGATTTTTCTATCTGATTAAAAGCGGACCTAAGAATGTTGACTATATGGATGAGCATCTATAAACGCTTCCTGATTTATTCTATTGGTTAATAGAAAACTAACCGGACTGGACCGATTACATTGAAGATTAGTTCATTCGAATAATTGGACACTTGGATTAAAAACAAAGGAATGAAATTAATATTGCAAGTATGAAAATAATTTCACAAAGAAGTCAAATTAAAAATATATTAATTTAAAAATAATTAAAATGAAAAAGTAAATATTTTAAATAAAAATTAAACTAATTTAATAAGGATTATTTATGACTAAAATAGAATATACAATTAATAAATAATAAAAAACAAACCTTCCATTTATTATAGATGTCTCATCATTAGTTATTCATTTTACGTCAACTAATCCTGATGGATTACCGACCGACTATCCAAATAAATAAGAAAGCGCTCGCAACATACCGGCCGCAAGGTACAACCTCAACGCAATCATACTCTTTGTTATGTGTATCGAATGGTGTAACATGGGCACAACCACAAGGCACCACCAATAACTTTTACTAAATGAACAAAGAACAACCAAAATACAAAGATTACATTGAAATTTTGGTAAGGATCATTCATTTGTTTTAAGTGAGCCTCTCAAAGGATTCGACCCCCCAAATATAATAATAACATATTGAACATATCGAACAAATGCATCAACCAGTAGCTTGGTTGAATGGATCGTAATACATACATAGCAAGAAATCTTTCTACAATTTCCGTCCTTCCGAGAGTTCCATTCGTAGCAAGAAATCTTTCCGCGGGAACATTCACATTGGATGTGAGACTATGCCTTATTGTTGAATTCATTCGATCTATTTCCGAGGCTTGAATGTATGCATGAAAATGGAAACATCTGCAAAACAGATAAGAAGATAAAAAAAAAGGCAAGAATTTGACACGCCCTCTGTAAATTGAATAGCATTTGTCAAACTGATATGTTTGTTAGTTTAAAAGGTACCATAAGCAATTTTATGGATCAGCTAGCAACAAAATTTAGGACCAAAAAATACATTTTCAAAGCTTGAAATGTTCGATTCGAGATGTTTCAAAGTTGAGATCAAAGTTTTTTTTGTTGGTAAAATGGACAAAAATAGATCAAAGAGATCGCAAACAAAATTTCAGCACAATTTAGAACTTACCCAACTCCAAAAGGAATGATCCTTCTGGTGGTGAGACCTGTGGCTCGGTGGAGGAAATGAAGGTTGAGGAGTAAATGCCGGAATGGCATTTGCAGCTGCCGCCTTCTTGTCCTCTTTAACTTTGTTGAAGATGACAGTGTATCCCGCTGACAAATTAGGATCTGCTGCATTCCATTCTCCGAATTTCGGCAATGCGGTGGCTCTTTGGCGACCCTGTCAAAATAATAACAAAACAAATTATAAAGTTTTTTTTGACAATGATCGATATTGGAACAATTGTTTATTAATAGTAACTGCAAGATGGATGACATCAGGAATAAAGAACCATAATTAGAATTAGTAGCAATCAATTGGCAACATGACCAATAAGCCAATATAGGTCGGAGATATGGCGAGGAGGGCAGTTATAAATGGTTAGAAAATAGTTCATTTTGAATGAATTGGATCCACCTCAATAGGGGTAAGTCTTTCTTGATCAAATTAATTAGATAACTTTGAGCACACCATAAATCATGACTTTATTGCTTTGTTATTCTCTTACAAAATTCCTAGCTTCCTGTGAATGGGTTCTTTCTTATGGTTCCATTCTTGACTTTGCCATCGATAATCATAACTTTATTAGACCATAAATATAATGTCAAGTTCTTCCTAGCAACATAATCTTATGAGAAAGTAACAACTAAAGCAAATTTTATATGAAACTATCATGATTTAACTTCAACATAACAAACTGAAATACTTTGGCTTAGTTGTTCTCTGCTTTGCGATACTTGAGAAAGAAAATTGTTCTTACAGTTGTTCCTTGTTGAGCATTTACTTTTCTTCTCTGCACCACGGGGGACTGAGAAGGTGAGTATCCAGTTTCTCCTACACTCCTATGGTCTTGATGGTTTATACCTTTGCATTTCCTTTCCTCCCTGCCATCATTTGCTTTTGGGTCATGATTCCGCCCGCCGAACTCCCTATGTTTGTCCTCCCTGTGCCGGCCTTCTTTTGGATATTGAGGTTCTGCAGCCAGGACTCTAGGTTCGTGGAGCTCTATCATTCGCTCTGGATCATATGGACTGAGAATGGTAGTACCTTTAGCTTTCTCCTTGCATGCTGTATCAAAGCGTACCGTGTAGGCAGCATTCTCGTTCCAATCACCGAAGCGCGGCACATGGCCCCCTTGCTGTGGAGTAAAGAACAACAGATTATTTTTTATGTAGGTGATAAATCAGGAACAGGATCTAGAATCGGTAAAACCTATTTCAACTATTAGATTAGTTCTCTTCTGTAAGATTAAAACATCACTAGAGGAAATTTTATAAGTGGATGCATACCATAAGAAACTAAAAAACAAAGAACAAAAATACCACGCTAATAAAACAAATTAACGAACTAATTCCAATGTTTTGCCGCACGTTTTGTGTGAAAATATAGGCAAATCACTATATGGTCCAATGACACCATAAGATTATCTCTCATAGACATAACGCGAAAGTATACACAATATTTTCTAACTAAGGGAATTCATTATTTGATTTCAACCGCAACACATAAATGCAAGTTCTCTCAGGCAACTCCTGATACCTATGTCGTTAAAACGGAAGCTGATCATAAGCATACGAATGTACAAGCTAATGAGAACAAATTACTGCCACATAGATGCTCATATCATAGATATTGCAAATGCTACTCAAGGAATACACAGGACATTATGTTGCAGACTAAAATCTTAGGACACATAAAAATTGGAATTCCAATTCCATAGTAATAATGAATTCATTTGTGAGGAAACATAGATGTTTTGGAACTCAAATTCTGGTTGTCAAAAATTTTATTCTCCGATCTCACAGAGTTATGGCATTTCTGTACCAACCCTTTTTGTGTTCTGCTAGAATTTTTTTTTTTTGGGTAGGTATGCTGAGAGAATTTACTTATTTTTACAAAGAAACCGAAATCCTGATTCAATCGATCCAAACACAAGATGCGAAGCCCTGGTTCTTGAGAATTCACTTTCCTTTTGGAATTAGATTGTTTTCTTTCAGAAATTGATTCTAAACAATGTAATAGAAATTTGCGGCTTAAGTTGAGAAATGCTAAAACACAGAGAATGCAAACCGAACCCTAAAAAGGAAAGTGTAAACTTTATCAGAAAGCCATCCGATCAACATACCAAACGAAGGAATCATGGATCACAAAACACATCTTGCATCAGTGAAAATAAGAACCCCAAGCGGCAGAAGCATACGGAAAATCGATCTCGAAGCAATCGAAAAGCAACTTTTAGCGGACGAAAACCAGAAGCGACGGAATCAAAAAACCAAAAAGGACGATCTTGCAGCGATTAAGGCACGAACACTTCCCAGGAACACAAATGAGGAAATCACACGCTGAAACCGGGACTCAAGGGCAAAATTGGAGAAAGAAATGGACTCACCGCCATGAAGAGGCAATAACCGGGGAAATGCTTCGCGTCTGGTGCGGAACCAAGCGGAGGATGAACGCTCAAGGGCTCCAGGAGAGGCGGAAGAGGAGGAGGGAGGTATTTAACGAAGGGGAGGGTGGGCACCGCGCCAGCATTGGCCATGCTTCTCTGGTAGAATGCTAAACAGCCTAAACTTAGAGAGAGAGAGAGAGAGAGGAGAGAGGAGAGAGGAGAGAGGAGAGAGATAGGGAGGGAGGATGGGGAGGTTAACTTTGCCACCATGTTTGCTAAAATAATTGAGTTAAATTTAAAATGAATTTTGAGATAATTGTTTAAGTTTGGTTTTATTTTTATTTTATTTTTTGAATGAGCTTTAACTTAAACTTGAACTTGATTCAAGTTTGAATGGAGTTTGATTAGTTTAAAAGTCCTCTCGGAATGGACATTTGGCTAGTGCATAGTGGTGTTACCATCGTACGGTCTAAGATTAAATCTTGGCTAAAAGTAAGATTCATGTCCTCCCCTATGCGCTATTCAATTGCTTAAAGTTAGTAGTCATCCTTGATTTAACTCTTCTGTATTGGCTTAGGAACAGGTTGGCAGAGATGTTGGAGAGAGTGAATCGTCTTTTGCCACCATGAGTTTAGTTCATTTAGATGTTATCGAGCTCTCAATTTAAGTTTAGTTTGAGTTTTATTTATTTATATGTCGAGGTCTCAATTCAAATTTATATGATTCTTTGACACTTTTACATATTATATTAATTATTGAGTTTGATAATTTAAATTTATTTGTTTATTTTATTTTTTATTTATTTATTTAGTACATCGATAAGAATTTTATTAATGAATATAATTATGTCGTTCATGAATGTTAATGAGTAGTCATCTGTGATTTACCTCTTTAATATTGGCTTAGAAACAGGTTGACAATGGAGTTTGGTTCATTTATATGTTATCAAATTCTTAATTCAGTTCTCAATTTAAATTTATTTGACTGATTATTAAATTTGATAATTTAAAAATATTTATTCATTTTAATTTTTTATTTATTTAGTAAAAAAAATTATTAATAAATATAATTACGTTGTTTATGAATATTAATGAGTAATTTAAATTTAATTAATTAATTATCTTATGTATATCGAAAAAAGTAATCAGATTAGATAACGTCAAGTCTGGGTGACCAATTTAGTTATACAAAAATTTTTCACTGATTGCTGAGATAAATTAAAAAAGCATTCATGAACGATTCAGAATCTCAATATTTTTTAATTGTGATTCTCATCTAGATGTCATGTGTATCGAATGAATCAGCTCGGATCCTCTGGACCAGGGATCCCTGGTCCATCCCTGGTCCAGAGGATCCCGACCGTAC
>JBAMIB010171218.1:0-13053 GCA_037177415.1 Kaempferia rotunda
AACCTTATATTAACATTATATTATATGATTAAATATATATACAACATATGCGTCCATATGTTTTAACATATATATATATTACGGTACTAATACATTAGTCCAGTTGTCCAAAATCAAACAAAGATTACATGATACATTTGGATTAATTAGATCTTTGTCCTTTTAAGAAAATTTTAAAATGCATTTGGATTAATTAGATCTTTGTCCTTTTAAGAAAATTTTAAAATGCAATGTCATAGACTTCGAGAAGGTTATAAAATTGCATGGACGAGCAAATTTGGAAGAAGGCATCAAGTTTTCCAGATCAATTATACATTGCAAATTAGAATATGTACATAATTTTCAGTTGCATCATAAGTGCGAACAGAAAGGACTTAACAGTAACAGATGGAGAACGCCAAAATAAGCTCACTTTACAAAATAACTATTCAATATATTTATAAAAAAAACAATTCTACACCCTCCGTTTTACTATTTATCAATAAAATATAGATATAGATAAAAAAATAAATTAAAAATTTAGAAGTTAAAAGAAAAATTAAGGCGATGTTTGGTTTAAAGGTTTAGGAATGAGGGAATAGAATTATTCCTAAATAAAAATGTTTGATTAATGAGTTTAGAAATAAGGGAATAAAATCATTCATAAATATTTAGGAATGGACAAAATCCGCCCACATTGATAGATAGGTTTAGAATTCATTTCCGATTCTAGATCCTTTGAGCAATAACATTCTTGCGGTTCTGACGGCGTCAAGGGTCAATTGCTGCTGTCGGTTGGGAAAATAAATGAAAAAATTGGGGAAAAAAAGAGAGAAAAAACAAAAATGAAAAAATTAGAAAACAAAAATTAAAATAAAAAAATAAAGAATGGAAAAAAATGATAAAATAATTGAAAAAATGGGGGGAAACAAAAATGGACAAAATAAAAAAAAATAAAAAAAGGAAAAAATTAAATTATTGGAAAAAAAAAGGAAAAAAAACTAAATAGATAATTAGAGGAGATAATCAAAGAGAGAAAAATAAATAATAATAGAAAAATAAATAAATAATAATAATAATTTTAATTAATAATAATAATCATACTTAATCCAAGCTTATAAATTAAATAGTGATATTAAAATGACTAAACTCATTTTTATTGTAATCTACTCATTCCTTATATATACCAAACTAAACACCACCTAAAACAGGAAACAAATTATTAGGGGTTCATTTACTGCATCATGTCCAGTTAATATTATTGCATTAAAAATTGTGATTATTAAGGGAATGTTTGATCGATCGATTTTTTTATTAATAAACTATTAATATAAACAATTAAAAGCAATTAGGAAGTTAAAATATAAAACATTATAATAGGGAAAAATAATAATAAAAGAATAATTAATAAAAGGGACAGTCTTAACTTAATTTATAGAAATATATTAATATATATAGCAACCAGATGAGAGTTTCTCTTTATCGTATTAGCATGGCGACCTATGCCGCCGGCTCGCCGGAGGAGCTCTCTTCACCTCTCTCTTCACCTCTCTTGGCCACAACCGAGAAGGTGGCGCACGGAGTGGGCGGGCATCTGGAAAGCATCCTGAGCGACGACTCCCTCCCGTGGCCGCGCCGCATGTGGATGGCCTTACTGGTGGAGGTACAGTTGCTCGCCTACGTGGCGGCGCCAGCCGTCGTGGTCTATCTCCTCAACTACATGATGATGATGTCCACCCAGATATTCTCCGGCCACCTCGGCAACCTCGAACTCGCCGCCGCCTCCCTCGGCAGCAACGGAATCCAGATCTTTTCCTACGGTGTCATGGTAATTTGCTGCACCGACGTGATGGTTCTCTTTTTTTTTTCCCCCCTTCGAAGCGTTCGACTCTCACGATTGATCACATTAATTACTCGTATTTGTCATTTAGTAATTTTTTTAAAAATAATAATCAGTAGCAGCTTGACAATACTAATCCGGCTGGCTGACACCAAAAATCAATAACCTTAAAATTCATATACAAATTTAATTTAAGTTAATAATAAATCACGAGACCTTAATTCGCTGTTATCCTTAATTAATCGATAACACTGCATGATGCTCTGCTGCAAATTAAGTGCAACAATTTGGGAATTTTGAGAGCAATTGATCTTGTTTTTGAGCAATTGATGAGTCGTACGTTGCGAGAATCTGGGCGCAGCTGGGGATGGGAAGCGCAGTGGAGACGCTCTGCGGACAGGCGTACGGAGCGCAGAAGTACGAGATGCTTGGCGTGTACCTGCAGCGCTCGACGGTCATGCTGATGGCCACCGGCGTCCCACTGGCGGTGATCTACGCCTTCTCTCGTCCCTTACTGGTGCTGATAGGGCAGTCCCCGGAGATCGCCAAGGCCGCGTCCGTCTTCGTCTACGGCCTCATCCCTCAGATCTTCGCCTTCGCCGCGAACTTCCCCATCCAAAAGTTCTTACAGGCGCAGAGCATCGTGGTGCCGAACGCCTATATCTCAGCGGCGACGCTGGTGGTGCACCTGGCGGCGAACTGGCTGGTGGTCTACAAACTGGGGATGGGCCTGCTGGGTGCTTCCCTCGTCCTCAGCCTTTCCTGGTTGATCATAGTGGCGGCGCAGTTCGTTTACATCGCCACCAGCCGCCGATGCAAGGCCACCTGGACCGGGTTTTCCTGGCAGGCCTTTACCGGGCTGCCGGAATTCTTTCGGCTATCGTCCGCCTCCGCTGTGATGCTCTGCCTGGAGGCCTGGTACTTCCAGATTACGGTGCTCATCGCCGGCCTCCTCGAAAACCCCGAGCTCGCTCTTGATTCCCTCTCCATTTGGTAATTGAAAATGCGACTGAATGCGCGCGTATCCAATTCAACGTCGTTTTTAGGTTAATTTTGATTTTTTTTCCCCCTGTTTTTGTCATCGTTGGGCCAGTGTGTCAATTACAGGCTGGGCGTTCATGATCTCCATCGGATTCAACGCCGCGGCCAGGTCAGTGATGATCGCCGACAATCATTTTCTATTATATCAAAATGATCTCTGAGATGATTGTTAAAGGCATTTTTTAAATAGAACAACAAAGAGATAAATTACTATAAATAACGAATGCTGTGCAGTGTGCGGGTGAGCAACGAGCTGGGCGCCGGGAATCCAAAGTCGGCAGCGTTCTCAGTGGCGGCGGCGACGACCATGTCGTTCATCTTGTCAGCGATACTGGCGATCATCATCCTCGCCCTCCGAGACTACGTCAGCTACGCCTTCACGGGGGGTGAGACGGTGGGGCGCGCTGTCTCCGACCTGTGCCCCTTACTCGCAGCCTCCATCATCCTCAACGGAATTCAACCCGTTTTATCCGGTAATTAACTCATCGATTAGTACGCTAATTGTCATTTTTAAAGTCATTTCCGATTAAACTACGGCCACTAATTTATTTACTAACGTAATTGTAGGCGTCGCCGTTGGATGCGGATGGCAGTCTTTTGTGGCCTACGTCAACGTCGGCTGCTACTACATAGTTGGTATTCCATTTGGTTCTTTCCTCGGCTTCAAACTTGGTTTAGGAGTCAAGGTCATTAAATCGATCTCTTTGCTTCCGACTCTAAATTTTTATTTGAATAATTAAGAACCAACGTTTAACTGACTGTAAGTAAAACGGCTCTTTAATTTGGGACAGGGGATTTGGGGAGGCATGATGGGTGGTACCTTGATTCAATCACTCATCCTGCTCTGGGTCACCTACCGAACCGATTGGAACAAAGAGGTACGTAACTAATTTTAACTAGATTAATTAGTTGATTAATTGAAGTTTAATTCACGGAGTCTTAATTGCTGATGTTGGTTGCAGGTGGCAGAGGCTAAGAAGAGACTGAACAAGTGGGAGGACAAGTGGGAGAACAAGTCCTAGAATGAATTACCATTCTCATGATTTGAAATTTCAGCTGGGAGAGTACGTGCAATAAGCAGACTATATATGTATCGGACGCCATGCCAATGAATACTTGATGGAGTAGATGGACTTTTTAATTACATCAGGCCTAATTAACTCAGAATGCCATGAAATCCATATTCGTGTGTTTCGTTTAATTTAAGCGATCGACCGTAATTAAATTAATCACCAAACAAACGTGGCCTACCAAATCGCAACTCTGTGCCGCCGGAAGTTTCCTGATACCTTCACTCTTGATTAATACTGACATATTTAATTTGAAATACACTCCGACAACAAATTATAAGCACCATAAGAATCCAGCAGTAATTCCAAGTCCCTGTCATGCCCAAACAAAAAAAAAAAAATTTAACCCAGTCAAATGCTTAATTAATTTATCACATGAGAAGAGCGAAAGAATTGAACTGAGTTGTTTCTTTCGTTATTATCATTATTTTTCTGCATAAAGGTGTTGCGATTTACTCTGGGAGCCTGGGTGCTCTTTTCTAGGTTAATTAATAGTTCTTTTGTTTCATCCTCATTAATTAATTCGGGGATAATTTTTTGGAAATTTAAATATTCGTAGTAAAGATGTTTCTTACGTGGATGGATACGGCACTCATAGCGAGGTCATTGTTTGGTTTATATTCCTGGCAGAGTAGAAATCCAAGTGGGACTTGGCCACTTATCAACTCCAAATCCCTCAGCCGTCTAATGTGCCATCTAATTTCCATTCCATTCGTTAAATTAGTTAATTAATGATTATCTCTAGGAGGATCGACCAATGGCGAAATCCACCCATCCCGTACCTACGTGGAACTGGGTCCACAGGGTGGCGGGCTGTCGTAGTGGGCCCTTTCGTTGACGGAGCACAGGAGCACACCAACGATGGGTGGGTGATGGACTGATGGTGCTCCGTCTATAAATGTGCGGCGCTGCCTCTCGCGGCCGTGAAGGGTTTCTCCACCTCCGCACCCCCAACTCTCCACCTGATGGTTAAGGGAAGGAGACGCGGAGCAGAATTGCTGTTCTTCGCGCCCGCGCGCTCCGGCGATGCCACTGAAGACCTTCCCGACCTCGAAGAGGACGACGTGTGGCTTGAGTTACAGGATGATGGTGATCACAAAGAGTCTTCCGACGTCGATGCTGACGACGGAGGCAGGGCTCCGGGTCGGCGAACGGGCCGCCCGAACCGAGGACGCTGGGGAAGGCAGTTCGTCGGCGGGCTCACCCTCGCCTTCGAGGACGTTCGCACGGGGGCTTCACAGGCTGGATATCACCCATCTCAGCAGAGGGAGGGGAATCGGGAGGCGGCGTCAGTTCCCGTGAACGTGCCGGTGTGGCCAAAGTGGCTCCGATCCGGGTGGCCGGAGGAGAGGGAAGCCGAGGAACAGGAGGAGGAGGAGGAGGAATCAGGGGACGGTGGGTGGCTGCCGCCGCACGAGTACCTGGCGCGGGCGCGGCGGTGGAGCGTGACTACGTCAGTTTTGGAGGGCGTCGGCCGGACGCTCAAGGGCCGCGACATGAGCCGTGTGCGCGACGCAGTCTGGAGTCAGACCGGCTTTCCCGGATGACTAGAACCCGATTCGGACCGAATATCTCAATTATGAATTTATGATATGTTCCCGTTCTTTTTTCTTCTTCTCTTTCTTCCCCTCCGTATAAACGTACCAAAACAGAACTCAATTATGATATGTTTCATGTAAATTTCCATCTGGTCCTATAGAATTCAGGAAGAAAATGTAAAATAACTTGCTTTGCCTCAATCAGATCCGTAGCAGTTAATGCATGTTCACAGTTTGATTAACTAGACAGCAATTGGATAAGCATGCGTGTTCAAACCTTCGAGGCAGAACCGTGGGCAAGTTAGAGACTACGTCTGTCTATTATTACATTATTACAGGGCAGAACTGGTTAGAATGGGCAAGTTGATTTTCAATAAAGCAGAACTAATAATTCTCTCTGTAATAGTCCCACTATAATTTTTTAATTTATCTCCTTATAAACGTCCATGGAACCGATCATAAATTTACTGGGATGATAGATTCACATTTATGCTGCAATCTGTGCTTGGAATTGGGGAGGAATAAAGGTGCTCAATAATAAAGGAGTGTAGCAGCACTTGAGTTGCGACGTTTGACGCTCTTTTTTCAGTGAAAGCCTGAAAGGGACATTAGGTTTTGGCACCATGTGGTATTGGCCAAACGTGAGGTAGAGAAAAACGAGGGTAAAGCTGCAAAAGGGCTTTGAAGATTCTTAAGAGAAGATTGATTGGAGGAAAGTGTTGACGTCGACACGAACTGGGAGATTGATTGGTGGTGTCCCAGGACTGGTCGGATCGTAAATTTCTGTATTGGTGGTCTCACAGCTTGCGACGGCATTTGATAAAGACAACTAGTTAATCCATGCCTAATTGATCATTAAAAAATAAATGGTTAACTTACGATAAGATTGTTTTCTAGAATCCATCTAGTGACGATTGATACAAGTCCTCATAAATCCTTGAAACATATCCAAGTTCCATATCTGACATATTTCCATACATGCTTATATTGTGCTGAGTAGATAAATAGTAAGTTATTGTTATCTTGTTGATTGACAATTCTTTTTAGCAATAATAATTTTGACTAAAAGGGCCTGAGTCAATAAGCTATGACGCTTGGTGACTCAGACGCTACGCGGAGAGATGAAAGGTCCATCATTATTTAAATTACACAATTTCAATCGTGATAAAATAAACTAAAATCATACACGTATTCTGGATTGCCCATAAAATACGACAAACTTAAAAGGACAAAAAACATATGCTTCTAACTTCAAGCATGTCGCCTTTCAACTATCGCATCAACCAACAAAATTACAAAGCAACAGCTATCAGATTGTTTGGCAGGCACTAATTGTGATTCTAGACCATATGATCAAAATTCCAATAACACAATCTTTAACTCTAAATCATACTGAACCTGTAGAAGAAGGGAGTAGTATCCCAACATCCAAGTAGTTTCACTCAGCAAACACACGAAATGAGTCCAACGAATACCTCTGTGTTATCTCCCTCAATAATTTCTCTGCGCATCATGAAAAGAAAAAAAATATACAAATAGAGTATTTATCTTACCCAATAACAATAATGAAGTGAATAGAAAAAACAAGGACAATGATCATTGATCAAGTTGTTCCATGTCTTATTGTATATACCTTCCGCTTCTTAAATCCATTCCTTCCTTTTTTGTTATTCAGGTGAACAGAAGACTCGGCGTTTTCATTCTCTTCCAGAGGAAGCATTCTGATGTCATCCAAGAAGCTATCGGTCAAACCAAGCAATCTGAAAAAAAAAAAAAAAACATGAACAAAATATTAGAAATAAACCAAGATAATAATTCCTATAGTCAAAAGGTTATAGAGAAGACATCCATTAAAGCAGATAACCAATCAGAAAAATGTTCCGGCTTGCGCCGAGTGTTCGGTTCAACCCTACTCCCCGTACACCAGGAGCACAAGTGGCTTGTTCCGGACTTGACAGCCACGTGCACAAGAAATTCGACACCATGGGCATGCAGCCCTGCGAGAATCGAACCTCGCTTCGTGGGTTCACCACCAAGTCCGTTTACCAACTGCACTGTGCCCCTAGGGGCAGCAGATAACCAATCAAGCTATTACAGGCTACTGCAACTAGGAGTCTAGGACATTGCAAATCTACCTCCTCAAACAACTAATCAAAAAAAAAAAAATTTCTACATCAAGGGGGCTACCGGATTAAGTCTAGCTCCTAACAATTAGCAGAGAAAAATTTTCCTACTAGATGCGTCCAATTGCATGACTTGGATAAAAGAGGTTTCGGGTTAGTTTCTATATCCAACACACTCAGACCATATCAAATCAATGAAACAGTTCATTTCAGGGAAAGATTTCAAAAAGCACTAGATAATAGAGCATTCCAGCATACCCATTTCTTGACTTCATGTATTTCTCCAACTTCTTATCACGTTTTGTAATTGGCGCACGAGTAAATAGCTCTTCTTCTTGTTTAGCAAGCTCCTCTTGCTTTGCCAAGTACTTAGTAAGCTCTCTGCTTTCGGCCCCTACATTCTCTCGTATCTGCAGAAACATTGCAGCATTAGGCAAAGTTGTACATCAAAGCAAATTATCCTTATGATATAAAATAGCAACTTACCTCTTCAGGTCTATCTTCAAGGTCATCAATGAGTTCCTTCACATAAGAACTTTGTTTTGATTGTCGTAACAATAATTTCTCCCTTCGAAGGGCCTGTTTTTCTTCCTTTGATATCTTATCCTCTTCCATACTTGTAGGAGCAAACCTTGGAGGACGGTAGATACCTGTGGTGTCCTACATCCAGTGAAACTTTTAATTCATTCATCATAATTGGGCCGACTCACATTCAATTTTAGAGTTGTTAAATGAAGGTTTCTAGTTTCTACATAATGATGGTACGCTGCATTAAATGCGATATTTATTCAAAAAGAATTATCACTTGAGAAGCTACTTGCTATTTGATAAAAGGGCAATGAAACGCATTAACCCAGACAATTTGGCGAGAAGAAATATTGTGCAAATGACATAATGGTATGGAAAAGAAATCGACCTCACACTAAAAATGTTAGAAGAAAAAGAAAAAATGTAGGGGGAAAAAACCACCCTTGTGCATGTCAAAAGAAAAGGCAAGAGGCAGAAAAACAAAATTGTTAAAAATCAGAGAATTAGCAAACATGAAAGTAAGGTGCCACCATCAAAGCATTACAAAGACCATCATAGTGCATTACAAAAGCATAAATGCAACATGATAGGAAGAATCAATAATGAAAGATCAAGACATCATGTACTAGACAAAACCATACAAGGATGTTACCTGATCTCCCATAGCTGATTTTCTAACAAGCATGTCAGGGTTTGGCCTAAACTTTAATGGGTCTTCCTCTTGTTGAGAAGTTTCTTTTTCCTTGTCGACTGAGGTGACAGAATTTCCAGTTGCAAAGTTACTAGCCGCCTTGATGAGTTTTTGAATTTGGTACTCAAGCTTTTTATCTATTGGACGAATCTAGTTTCAAGAAGATGTCAAAACTAGGAGCAAGAGAAATCAATAAGAAGATAGAATAAAAGTATAGCGCGGACCTTCTCCAAGAATAACCTGATCTCCACAAGGCTCTTTACCACTGGATGGTCCTGAACAGATAACCCTTTTGCCTTGCAAAGAGAATAGTACACAATTGACTGGCAGTAGTTGAGCAGCAACATATACTTTGCATCAAGATAGCTCATTCCCTCAGCAGTTGGAAATTGGTTTTCTCTCACCTATAAATAGGAACACTAGCGTGTTAATATCACTCATCAGATAGTTTGAAGGTTAAGCCATGTTTACTTAGAATCATAGAGAATTAGGAAGGATAACTTAAATTCAAAAGCAAAGTCACATCACCTTACACCAACAAGAATCAGAAGCAATGAACAAAAACAGGAATTCTAAAGAAGTGAATGAATTTGGATAACAAAGAGAAACACTAAGCTTTGCTGATCTGGGTGGAATAAAAAGAAGTGATTATACAACTGCAACTAAAGGCAATAGATTTTATGCAGGATAAATCTAATGATTTGATTATGTTACTAAGATAATCAGACAACTTACAACTGCTAACCCTAAAATTAACACACATTTTTTATTCTCAGAATACTAATTCTGAAATCAAACAGAGAAAACAGACTAATAAAAAAAGAACTGATGGATCCAGTCATAAATTACTTCTCTAGCACAAATTTTCGGACAAGAACATGATTTTAGGGAGCAAATAAAAGAACACAAAATGAAAAAGCAAACTTAAATTCATTAACTGACCTTCTGGGTAAGGACTTCCACTTTTCTCCTAACAACATCCAGAGCATCCTTCATCTCCTTTAAGATAGCCACCAGTTGGGGAGTTTCCCTGGATTGATTGCCAAAAAAACAAATTTCAAAAATATGAAATTATAGGGCCTAAGAAAACTGCATTTCTGAAGAGAAGAAAACTGCATTTCTGAATAAACTGACCTTACAACAGGTATGTTCATGATATTCCCACTGTGAGGGATTGACTCTTTGTTGTCACCCATAATCTCAAACCAAGGTGAAGTTTTCAGCTGAGATTTCTTTCTTTAAGTGCTTGATGAAGTGGAGGTGCAATGGAAAAGGAAGCAAGTGTCACGCCCTACCTAGAGTCAATATGTTGATTAGATATCACCTAGGTATGCATAAACCTAATGAACAGAGCTACTAACTACTGACAACTAGTGTCAGAGCATAGCATAAGAATATAAACAACTTCTCAAAGTGACAGACAGAACAACACTGAAAGTCTAGTACAACAAACTAAACCCTCGGACCTAAAAGTAGAAGATTAAGCAAGCAATAGGAAAAGCGAACATAGAAATGCAAACAAATAGAAATAGTTATTCAAATAAGCATATGCACCAGATAATATTATTAGACCTTATGAGTGCACTAATCTATAACTACAAAGACGGCCCTAGAGTCATATCAACTCATTATAATTTATCAACATGCATGTTTGCTCCCAGATAAAAGTGAATTGAATAAACCCTGTCTGAGTGAATTAAGCTACCTCTATCAACGTGGACCTACAGCCATGTCAACTAATCATGACTGCGTATCTGAAGAAATCGTGGTTTCACACACTAGCAAGATCAGATGTCCATTTCCAAGGTATGAGTATGGATTGACATACTACGCCGTGTTTCCCGAAACGGACGGTTTTTACCGTTCCGAGACGGGACGCGGCACAGCACAAGCGAGAATTTCGTGTGCGTACTCACGTGCGTCGAATTGCATGAACACATACCTAGAAGCATCGACGAGGGCGATAGATCAGTTGCGGCAGCAAGGCAGCGGCGACAGATGAGTAGCGGCAACAAGGCGGCGGGGCGGCGAGGTGGGCTGCTCGAAGTACGATAGAAAATCGTTATAGATTTCAATTTGAGGAGAGGGTAAAAATCGGCGGTGGTATCCGGAGGAAAGAGCGGCGGAACGGCAAGGCGGAATCGGTTGGAGTAGGGTTTATTAAAAATTTAATATAGCGGTTTTAATAAAAACTGTTATATTAAAAAATAAAAATTTATTTGTCAGTGTTATATCTATTATATCAGTGTTATATACACTTTTTTATATATAAATCTTTTATTTAAATTATATATATAATTTATAGTTAATAATTAATTACTATATAAATTGTAATTATATATATATATATATATATACGAGACTGATATAATACGCACCTTATTTGTCCGCTCCTGTGCGCGTTTGTATTTTTTACTTTTTTTTTAATTAAAAAAATAATATTTATTTAAATATAAATCTTAAATATATTATTATACCCGTAAAAATTAAAAATTAGCTCGTTTTTAATTTTTCTTGAGGTAAAATCTTTAAAAAAAAAATTAAAACTCTTTATCCCTAAGGTTGAAACTTCCCAATTGGTTTATATTATTCAATTGATTTATAGTGTTCAAGCGGTAAAATTTTAAAATTTTACCACTAGGGTTCAGATTCCCTAATTGGGTTATAGTATTAAGTTGAAAAAAATTTAAAAATGAGTCAATTTTAGAGAAAAAACGAACTAATTTTAAATATTTACAGATATAATAATGTATTTAACCATTATATATAAATAAATATTAAATTTTTAATTAAATTAAAAAAAAAAAAGTTAACGCAGTTACTGTGCGCGCGCAGTCCACAATAACAGTATTATATATATATATATATATATAATTAAAAATATTTAAGACTTTAATTAAAAATAATAATTAAAAATTTTGAATTTGTATTCCTAATTTGTTTAAAGTCAATTCTTAAATTATTTTAACTAGTTATCGCGCACATGCGTTGCAAGTGCAATATAATACATGAATACGATAAATTAGACTTGATATTAATGATGCGCCGAGCCCATGTAGTACAACTCAAGGGGGACGCTCGAGAACCCCAGAGCAAACTACAGTAACAACCTCTCCGTTATAAAAAAAATTAATTTAATTTTTTATATCAGATATTAAACTGATAAGAACATATATTACACTTGATCTTATCCAAAAGGTCGAGAAAGGTATACTTTTTAATGTCACCGACCTAAAGTATTTATAGAAATTTCTCAACTTGTGGTGTTGTTAATCTTAAAATATAGGACTAAAGAGACCATAGTAGTGTAATTAGTAATATATAATAATGAGAAAAATTTCCAATAATACATTGTTCCTGAGTCTCGAACTCTAGATCCTAGATTATAATGAGAAAATTTTTCCAATAATACGCTGCAGATGATTCTCGAACTATAGATCCATGATTAATTAATGAGAAAAATGTTCAATAATACCCGCAGCTGAGGGATATTAACGTAATTTCATCATAGGTTTCACCAAATTAATTAGAAATCGGTTAGTATTAGGGCCAGATTCTTAATAATATAGTAATATTGGGTAATAATTTGTTTATATTTGTTAGATACCTACAAAGTTAATTAAATGAGCAAACTTGAACAAATCATTAAACCAAATAAAAATTCAATTCATTAATGTTTATAAATAGATATTATGAATTGTTCATGAATAATATTTATGAACAAAATCTATAAATCATGTAATTTATAAAACTAAATAAATAAAAAAAACTTTCAAAATAATCAAATGAACTTATTTTATCAAACTCAACAACCAAATAAATAAGTTTCAAAATAATAATAAAAAAATCAAACAATAAACTAAGCTTGATTTGAATACATATAAACAAACCAAAGCTCAATCTTGTAAAAAAAAATTAAGTCAAACTTAACAACTATTTCAATAATTTATTTTATTTTATATTCTACTTAATTTGACTTAATTATCTTATTAAATAAGCTTGAATATTATAAAATTTGACTTAGCCTAATTCGTTTGCTAGCCTAGACTTAATCTCTTATTATATATTTATTTATATTTAAATATTGTTATTATTGTTTATTTATTACTTTTTATCTTTATTTGATATGTTTCTTACTATTTAATTAATAATCTGGACACTTTCTTCACTAACTTTCAATTAATTTGGTTAATTTCAAAAATAAATTATGTTCATCTTTTTTTTTCCCCTTGAAAATAATTCT
>JBAMIB010171424.1:0-13052 GCA_037177415.1 Kaempferia rotunda
GTGGAGAAACCCCCTTTTGTAGAGCAGAGCACGGGCTGAACACGCCCCGTGCCACGGCCATGTGAAACCACACGACAAGAGCTTGCACAGGCTCGACTCTAGTGGCACGACCGTGTGAAACCACACGGCCCCTCCTTGGTTCTCTTCTAAAATTTTGACACAACCATGTGGATCCACACGGTTGTCTTTGTTCTTCTCTGAATAAAATGGCACAGAGGTGTGAAACCACACGGCTGAGCCTTTGCTTTATTCTAGAAATGTTACACGACCATATGAAACCACATGGCCAGGGCTTGACTCCCCTCTCGGCATGTGGCCTGGCCTTTTTCTTCGCCTGTTCTCTAAAACGCCTATCAACGTCCTTTTCACTCTGAAAGTGCATCCTGTTAACACAAATCCAAACAAAGAGCAGAACTCCAATAAAAAGAGTAATTATGCTGAAAATATATTAAGATGTGTGAATATGTATAGAACATACACAAATAAAATAAGTGAATGTGCGTTACAGCATACATAAAAGTGTATATAATCTATTCACGGTAATTTTTCAACTAAAATAAATAGAGATAAAAGCATAGCCGTGGAACATGTAGGCCCCCACTACAATACATACAAAATATGGTGATAGTCATCATTATTGATTCAATTTAAATTAGTGTATAGTATAGACTAGTTGCAACAAGTAGAAATGATGGAAGCTGATCAAATAAGCAGAGCTCAGCCAACGAATGCTGTTCTATCAGCTCTAACAAAGAGATGGTAAAGAGGGTTGCCTAAGTTCGCCGTGACAGTAGATGATATTAAGATGTGGATATTAAAAGGGAAGCAAAAACAATTATATAATGATGACTAACAATTAAGAATAGAGAAGAAAGATGATAAAGATTAGATCTTGTTCTGGGGCATGAAGAATGGGGAAAGACCACCACTCAATAATTCATAATAAACTTTAAATAGTGCTTCTGTACAAGAGTTATTGGGGAAAAAAAGGCTTGCCCTCAAAACTAGGATGGCATTACAAGTAGGGAGATATTTATAATTGTTTATGGAAACTGAAAACACATCATTATTCGTTTCCTTATTTTTTCTAATTTCTCAATGGCTTTTATGATAATTTGTTCTTGTCTTGGGTAACATCAATCAGCTCTAGTGTAACAAACAATATTTGTCATACGATAGTATCAAAAGTTGTACAAATGCTTTCCATTTTTTTATACAATTTTCAATTTCTTTTTCAAGAAAACAAAAAATAGAAACAGTTTTACAAATACTGAGATTAACCTGTAGCCTCACACTGTAGTTCAATATCACTTCAAATTATAACATGGGTAGCAAATACAAAAGCTTAGCCATTGGCTAGAACACTATTTATCTTGTAGAAAAATAGTATTGTTATTCTCTGCCAACTTTTTTCCTTCTGTCTTTTATATTACAGTATGAAAAGATAGAATCATAGGTGGATGCACATTAATCGTCCAGCATTTGGAATTTTAATTTTCAAATTTTATTCTCTTACTGTTTTCCCACCCTGTGCTATATTGTTTGTTATATTTGGTGTAACTCTTAGGTGTTCGTTTTTCTTAGATTTGTCAGAGTTAATAATTCTACCCATATAATTTAGTCTCACATGGGTACATGGGTGTGTGTCTGAGTCATAAATGTGATTATAGTCTCTCAGTTAAGTAACAGAGTGTATACTTTCCTGAGCTAGGGTTTTCTACTAAATTCTTAGTTGGAGGCCACAGCATTTGTAACACCATCCTTGGCTCATCCTCAATGTGAGTGACCCATGCAAATAGCCTCTCATTATTGAGCCCACTCTCTTCTTGGAGGATTGGATGTAGAGAACCCAACCCATTAAGAATCCTATCCACAACTTAATAAAGTGAGGTGGTGCTTGTAAAAATAAGGACATGATTTTCTTTTGTCAACCTAGTGTAGCTCATGGTTCTCATGAAGAGAAAATAAGGATCAGAACATATTTGGCCATGCATAGCCATGGTTTTTATGGATCGGATTGAATGGTGCTAAAAGAAAGCTCTTTGTATTTGACTATGCATGCCCATGGATTTTCATGGACCAGGTGGTAAGGATAAGATCAATCTAGAATGAGCATGAGTTTTGATTTCAACAAAAGGGAGAGAAGCGAGCATTGTGGAAACTTGGAGAAGAACTTAATCTTGAAGAGGGGAGAGGAGAGATTAGGTTTTGCTTAAATCTTGAGAAAGAGTTTGTTGCTATAGAAGGGAGTAGTGAAGAGAAGAAATAGGAAGAAAAGAAAAGACAGAAAGAAAAAGAGGAAAGGAGGAAGAAAAAGGGAAGGAGTAGAAAATTCTTATAGATGGAATTTATTTTCTAACTACTATATATAGCATCAGATGCCTTTGACTGATAAATCTGCCTTCAACTGTCAACTTTATCGTGGTACGTCGCTTAGCGAAAGGAAGGCATTATATATTGATCATCCATATAGATAGGGTTTAATGCTAACAAAGGACATGTTGCCTTAATGTCAGTTTATTATTATGTAATTCCTTATTTATGTATCAATTGCATATTTGCATTTTACTTTGTGATATTGTAGTTATCTTGTAGTGATAAAAACATGGTATTTAACCATGCATACCACAGTTAAGTTTAGATGGTGCTTAAAGAAGATAAGGCATTTGTATTTGTATTTGACTACACATGCCTATGGATCTTCATGGATAAGGTCGTAGGAGAACTGGATCTTCATGGATAAGGTGGTAAGAATAAGATCTTCTAGAATAAGCATGGTTGGATTTCTATTAAAGGAAGAGATGTGGGGTTGTAGAAACTTGGAGAACTCGATCTTGAACAAGACAGAAGGCGGCATTAGGGTTTGAAAATTTTGAGAAAGAGTTTGTTCTTAGAGAATCGTGAAAAGAGGAAATAAGAAGAAATTTAAAAAAACAAAAGAGAAAAGGAGAAAGCAAAAGGATAGGAGTAGAGGGAGAAAAGAAATTAGGATTTTTGGATTTTTGGAGAAATTAGGAAGAAATGGTGCTTCTCTTGTAATGAAAAAAGGAAAATTCTGTTGCAACAAAAGGGGAAAAGAGAAGAGTTGTTTTCCATAATGATGTGACTGAAATAGACAAGTAGGCTCAAATAGAAACATTTTGGGAGTTCTTGTACAAGGTAAAAGCTATTGTAGTGTAATGTTTAAAATGATATATATATCCATACAATTATTGTCTGTGCTTTAGTCAATAAAGTATCAAAAAAAATCTATTGAAAATGTCGTTTATTGATTAGTATAATTATTATATTGAAATTAAACTTGAAAATCCATGTAATTGATTAATTAGACCTAAAGTGAAGTCTATGGTATGGCCTCTTCGTTATGTTATATATCAAATTAGTCTTCTCAAGCTATATGTTCCTTCTAAACGAGTCACCAGGGGTAAATGTGAAATTATAAACTCATACAACTGGGTTAATTGTGATTTTAGTTTTACATTTGATATTGGATAATTGGAGAAGCTAAAGGGGCCACCGCGACACGGTTGAGTTGATTAGTGCGGAGCAGAGTTACTACCATAAGACAAGGGTTCGAATCTCAACAAAGCCGAAGAAAAAAACCTTCCCCATAGGCTAACTACAGCTTCTCGATTTACCTCCTCACAAATGGTAATGGGATCGACCGTGTGGAGCTGCTAGGGTGGTAGATTCCACTTTTTTTTCCCAACCATTGGAGAAGCTGAAGGGGAATAGTTGATCGGTTGTTTGCTTGGCTCATGCTATAATTGTCTTAGTATGCAACAAAATATTAAGCATAAACACAACACACAACAATGCAAACACTTATCATTTATATAATTCGGAACCCTCGGTTCCTATCCACGACCTATAACTATGAGTCACTACCAGAATCCCTATATACTTTTTCCTTCTATAATACCTTCTAGTGATAGAGAAACCTCATAGAATAGAATATGAGCTTACAATCATAGGCAACAAGAAGATATAATGTTAAAAACAATTTGCAAAATAAGAAACATTTACAAGATGAAACTCTTCTTAACTTGTTTTACGTGTTGTTGCTTGCTTGCTTTCATTCACATTTGATTGCTTAAGAAATGCTCAAGTGTTCACTACCAAAATTCTCTGAAAGGCTTCTTATAGGCTTCTTGTTGCCAATAACTAATTTGTGTGATTCATGCACAAGTTATTGCCATTGTTTAGCATACATTTATTGCATTACATGAGCATATTTTGCATAGTTTCTTAGCTTTTGCACTATTTTTATCCTTTTAGATCGGAAAACAACTCTTGGTGTGTTTTATTGACTGAACATGAAGTTGGAGCTGAATTTGAGACGAAAAACATTAGAAGCATGCATTCCAGTCTGACACGGCCAATAAAGCATCAACCAAAACTTCAAGTACAAAACAATTTTACCCTGATGCCCACCGAGGAGACATCTACCACACCACACGACATGGTCGTGCTTCCCAACACGATCATGGCACGGTAGTGGCGCCCTTGTTTTTTAGGAAAGTCATATTAGATTTGAAAGACTTAGAGGCTATTAAAGGACCATAGAGGCATCTGTTTGAGGATCGAGGGTTTCCCCTTGATAGGGAACCCTAGGAGAGAGTCATCATCCAAAGAGCTGCAAGGATTACGTCCACAAAGGAGCCAAGAGATCTTCCAAAGACAACATCAATGACAGCTATCCTCTCTTGCTCCTCTCTTTCATATGAGTTGTAGAATGCTTAATTCTATGTCTTTGGCTTGTATCTCCATCTCCATCGAGTAATTTCCTTAATTCTAGAATTAGGGAGTAGCCCGAGTTGATGACCCTTGTGTTTTATTAATCTCCTCTTTTATCGCATGATGTGTTTGATACTTGACTCGGTTTTAGTATGCTTACATGCTAACGGTGTTAGCGTGGGTTAACATATCATATGGAAAAGGGGAAAGACCGAGAGGTGAACCTAATTTTCTAACCTATAAATTCTGAACTTGAGAGTTTGTTTACGAAAGTAGTCCAAATCCTATTAAGGGTACAATTGGCTATGTTTACCCCGATTTGTCCTCACGAAGTAAAGGATAGCGGTATGGAGGATCGTGGGGCATCGTGATAGGAGGCTCCCTGAGAAAGCGTACTACTACCACGAAAGTAGGGTCGCGTTTGGGTAGATACACCAATATTGTCCAAGAGGAAATATCGGTTACTGTGGGATAGACCACCTTAAAACATATTGAACACTAAGGAAAAAGAGGAAATTATAATTAGAGTGTCAATAATCATCCTAGTGAAATCAAAGTCCAAGAATTATTTTTAAATCTGATTTTCACACAACTTCTCACTTTGCTTTTTGAATTCGTTTGCTTTCACAATAAATTCTCTAATTTCAATTCATTCAGATAGACTACTTACGGTTGGACTAGTACTCAACTTTACGATCGCAAAGGATGATATTTTATTACTTAATGACAGTCATACACTTGCGGAAATCACACATCAATAACTATCCACCATAATTTGCTCAATTAGTTGACTAGTCAATTCTAACATACCTCAATCAATTGATTGCATTAGCTGAGTTGACTAGACTTTCATTTAGTCGACTATCAAGACTCCCAATGAATACTTGAGTTGATTGACCTTTCATCTTGTCAACTGATTTGTTATAGCATCTAAGTCATCTGAAGTTGCAACCTATCCCGTTTGATCAATGACTCTATTCATGGATGCCTACTATTCTAGCAGTAGACTATTCTTACTCAATAATCGACTATTCTTACTGCAATCAATTGCGTAGTTGATTAACCCCTGAATAGAAACACTCACTTTGTTTCACAGACAATCCAACCCAAGCCGACTTCCCCATCGAATCAATCATTGGTCAAACTGAAACATTGACTCTAACCAACTATAAGCTTGAGTCCTCGTTCAAGTCAAGTCTACTTGAAACCCAAACTATAGGTCACTTGTATAGTCGCATGTCATTTAGACATCTCGACCAAGAGATCACACCTCCCGATCTTCCACGTCTCGCCAAGAGACATCATCATAGAGACTTCCTCATCTTCTTAGTACCGGTCAACCTTGACTACTATGACTTCACCATTTGCCTAGTGTCAGTCACTTTTAACTCATTGAGACTTCCACTTACCCAACCTTGGATCCATCTTGACCCACTAGAATTTCCACTAGCCTAGAAGCCTAACCTCCAGGTCTTTCACTTGCCTAGCATTAACTCAACCTTAAAGTATCAGGACTTTCTTCACATGCTAAGCATCCTGCACTTCACTTGCAGAGCATCCAATCAACCTTGTCCTACCTAGGCTAACCTTGATTTACCTAGATTTCCATCACTTGCCAACCCCAATAGGACTTTTACCTTGCCACCAGCCCCAATTGGACTTTCACCTTGCTAATTCTAGTTGGACATTCAACTTGCTAACACCCGTTGGACTTTCTACATGCCAAACACTTGTTACTATTTACTTTTGCCAATGCTCCACTTGCCGACAAGTGTTGGACTTTCCACTTGTCAAGTGTCCAATCAACTAGTCAACCTTAAATTGGCATTTCTCCAAGTTAAATATCCCGACACCATTAACCTACCTGACCTATCAATCTAACTAAACCTTAATCATATTTTCCAAACATAATTTCTTTAACATCAATCCATATTGCCCAAACATCAAGGTATAGCATATTGCCCACACAAACCTTTGGTCTAACAAGACCAAGGTAGAGCATGATTGCACCATCACTTGTAACAATAGTTATTAATTAAATGAAATCTATGCTATAGTTTAATGATCGGATTAAATTTGTGATATTGCTTTTATACTACCAAATTAGTTTATGGAAAAGTATAACCACACATTTTTTGAAAAGTATTGTTGATTTCTTTGTTTACTCACCAGAAGTCAGCCCTTGAAAGCTGAGTTAGCATAAAGTCAGTCAAAATCCGCACCAACAACTGTTGACTGACCTAAGTCAACCCATCCCTTGATCCCAGACTGGATCAATATCCATTCAGTGGAAACTTCTCTTGGTTAGAGATGCACAGCAAGTGTGAGATATGGGGAATATGGCCAAGAATAGTGCATCCTTCCTTCACCACGACCCTTATTAGGCCCGAGCTAGGCCGATTCAGCAGTGATAAAAAGAGAGAAATATATATATAGGAGTTGAGAACAAAAGGAAGCAAAAGGGGGGTGGTCTACAAAAGGTAATTCAAAGGAGATAGAAAATCAGGAAGGTAGGAATAATGAGAGAGAGAGAGAGAGTATAACAGAAGAGGGACCAAGTTTTGAAAACATAACAATAGCACTTCGTAACACATGTACACTATTTATTTTCATTCTGGCCTTCCTCTCTTCTCTGGTTTGTCTCAAGTCAACATACTGCTAAATTCTTTCTTTGCCATCATTTTTTGCATCCATCAGTCTTTTGATAAATTGCTACATGCTAAGATGAGACTAATTATTCTCTGCTTTTTAAAATATCCTTCTGTCAGAATTGATCTCTCCTTGTATCTTCTTCCTCTCTCAAAATAAAATGATCAAAACCTCAGATCTCTCTCAACATTTCTATCATCTTAGAGTCGATGTTGGAAGTCTAATCTCACTTGTCTGTTGGTCAAAACTTCAAAAGAGATGCTTGGCATTGTTCTACTTTCAGCATTTTCATTTTCTCGAGTAATTGTCTATGCATTACTTAGTAACTTCTCTAACATCTTATCTATCATAGTTATATCAGAATCCAATTGATCACCTACCCTTGAATTAATTGCTAGCAATAAAAGTAGAAATAAAATCCCTAAACTGTTCATGCTGTTAGTTTATGTTAACAAACTTCAGAATCCTATGTATCTTCAGCTAGAGAGACAGTTGGAAGAAGATTATACTTGCAGATTCAAGTTTTTACTCATTTGAAGATCAAATCAATTCATATTTATATTAGTTTCAGATGTCAATTCTTTCAAAGAACAATCCATTGCATTTTTCAATCAAAGTCTATCAATTGTTTCACCAATATTGTATATTCATCTTCATCAAGCATCACAGTCACTTTTTTTCCTTCCTGTTGAATCTTTCTATTTTACATACATACATAGATCAATATATGCACTAGTTTGATGGAGTCAGAGTTGAAAGAGTTAATAGTATATGCATAATAGTCAGTGGCATAAAATATTATAATATTAGGTATTATGCAAGACTAGTAAATATGAGTATAGTGTTCTTTATATACTTGCAAATAATTCAGTAGTTTCCTCCTCAAGTGTTATAAACGATCTGCTTATGATTCAAATCTCGAGTAAATTTTCCTGGGAACTACAGATCACTATCTCAAATTCTCAGTATTGTAAAACTAATGAACATATGTAATTCATTCAAATCAACATCATAACCTGAGAGTGGGATTACTAGCAAAATATTTGTACTAGAGAAAAAACCGTTGGTGTGACTACCATCAATGGAAATAAGAAAAAGTAAAATCAAATGTCAAAACATTTATTGCCAAAGTAGTTTATAAATTAAATTGAACCAAAAAGCAGGCTAAAGCTTTCTACAAATCGTTCAAAATTCAAACAAGCTGCATTTCCCTATTGCAATGATACACCAATATAAGGTGTGACTTAGATTTTGCCAGATGCAATAGTAGAAGATCATTAACAAACTACTTGATTTCAGAAGTAATTACTGCTATGAATTAAGATGTTATAAATTGAAAGGCATCAATTCAATCAAACTTGAAATATAGATAATGAAGTTTAGCTATACATTTAGGTTTTAGAGTGCTTGTTTTCCTAAGGTTTTTGAATAATTGAAAAAAATTTATCATCCACCTAAATTGAATTTATGATTTAAGTTCGTTATTTACCATACATTTTCAACAATTGGAAAAGAGATTGATAGGAGATGGGAAGATCAACTAACAATGGCTCGGAAAAGATTTAACACTTGAATTTGCATCTCAAGTATCATAACCCTCAAAGTCATCACTTCTATTAAAAAAAAATAGCATTATTCATGCATATATAAATAAGAACCTGGACCTGCATATCAAGTTGCCTTGACAAGGGAATAGTTCTCCGCAAAACCTCTTCTTGTATGCGGGGATCAGAATCATCAAAAGCTCGAACAAACAAGGGAAGTAGATGAGATTCCAAGTCTTCTTGGCTAGCCTGGAAAAGTGCATTTAACATGAAGTAATGTTTGTAACTGTAAAGTGCATAAAGGCAGACTGATGCACCAACAATATAGCAGAATAGCAAAAGAACGTCCTATAAAAGCAACTATTATGCCTCTGTAGAGATTCTAATTAAAGAAACTACAAAAGGAAAATCTGCAAATCACCAACAAAAAGTAAAATTTGCAGTTCAGCAGAAAAGAATACACAATATCAACAGGCTGCAAGTAGAATTCTGAAAAATATGAAGCATAGTGGTTCTTTAAACTCATCAATCTCTTTAAACAAAGTGCTAAATATGTTGGGTTAGTTTAAGAAAATAGCTTGGAGAGACAAAGTAAGACGAGATAGTAACAAACCAAACAACCATGTCAATGATTAAAAAAAATGTTAAAAGTTTTCTTAAAAATTGATCATGTCCTGCAGAAAAGAAAATACAGTAATATCAAAAGCTTATACAAAATATAATCCAAAGCTAACTTGACAATTTTGTTCTTGAAAGACCTTTTTTTCTTTATTTTAAATTGGCTAGACCATAGTTGATAACAGATGCTCATCTAATGCAACTGCAAAGTACAACATGCATATGGATACAAAAAAAGCCTGCATTAATCCACAACTGAACCCTGAAAAACATTAAGAGTTTATATCATGAAGTACAACCAAAGAGTGCCACTAAGCTAATTGTCCACAAGGATCTGAAAAGCTGACACATCATTCAAGAATTCTATAGATAAAGAAAGCATGAGCGACAAAATTATCACACCAGCATATGTAGTAAAATACATAGTTTAAAATGTTTTAGCAATCATCAAAGCCATGACCAGATGTCCAACCATGTTCATAGGTCCAACTGGACATTAAAATACAGAATTACAGACATCATTAAGCATAAACAATCAAGGAAAGTAAGATTTTCTTTATATATATAAGGTTTGTATCACAAGTCAAACCGTGGCCTATATCTACAGAATTAAAGAGTTACCAAATTGATTTACTTTGTGAATAAGAAGCTCGGCATTCTTTATAAGTAAAAGAAGTGTTTCTCCGGATGCAGAACTCAGAACTGGTACAAGTGCAGGCAAAGTTGAAAGCTCAAAATCATTTTTGTCCTGCAAGAACATCAGTTAACATGCTTTTATTAGGCTCGAATTCAGTGTATTTAAAATATAAAAAAGATCACTCATGAAATGCCACTAAAACACCAATAATAGAATTTTAAATTTACGAGTCACTTGCAGGGAAACACAATAATCAGAAAACTTTATCAAGAATTCACTTGCCCATGTCCCTCCATTTTGTGATGACAGCAAGTGAAGAGCAGATGATTAGATGTACATAACAAGGCATGCCATTGCAATGAGTGACAAACAAAGTAACAAACCAAACATGGATACAAGTAAAATATGCAAATCCGACATTTGAAGTTGGGTCCCACCAATGATCTCTATTTAGGGCAGTCTAGCTTGGAAGTTTCAGGTGCATCTTCTATGTTTATACCTTTGTTCCTAAAGACATTCAAATCGACTACCTTTGTTTTAATTAACTTTCAAATAACGTCTCTTGCCATTGCTTAAAGGCACATCTTTTCTAAAAGAAGCATTTTATATGCTAGGTTTTTTGTTGTGCTTATCTAGAATCCTTAGTTTCATAGGTTCAAGACATAATATGCAAAATATTTTAATCAATTGGATAAAAAAAAAAAGACAAAAGTTCAAACGAACCTTTGAATTACTCCTCCAGTTATAGCACCACTTGCAAGATAATTCTTTAAGACTGTAATACTAGTTAATAGTTATAATTGCAATGTACAGGTAGGATACCAAAAAATGGAGATCAAACCAAATATTCTTCAATTACTCATTTGATTTAGAATACTAACTCTATTTTCTCTAGAATTAGTTAATCCCTTTATTTTTCTAAATAAGTAATTATTTCTTTAGAAATAAAAGCCTCTAATGTGCTTAGCTAGAAGTCTTTAGTTTATTAACATGGCAAACATGAATATGCCAAATATTTTAATCATCTACAAGATAGACAAAAATTTAAAGGAGTCTTTGAACTAATCATAAAGACAGCACAGCTTAGCACTTGCAAGATAATTCCACCTTCCGTGTCTTAACCATCGCACCACGCCAAGGGGATAAGATAATTCCTTTATGACCTTACGCAACATACTGATACTGATAGGATCCTACTAACAATGAGATTAATTCAAATATTCCATCAATTACTCATTCTATTTAGAATATCTTCCTTTATTTTCTCTAGAAATAGTTACCCCTTTTCTCTAGAAATTAGCAGCTTCTTGGATGCCCTTTAACAATCATAGATCATTTTTGTATTAGGTATCTAGAATTTGGCATCTGAAGGTATATTCCCTCAAACGTGTCAAATTTCCCATCCCTCTTCCGTTTAATCAATGTTCTCCCTGTATATAGGACATGGGATCTTATCATGTGCATACTAACATCATGTTATTCTTACTTACAGAGATACCAGTCTTTCTGAAATTAATCATATTACATGGTATATACTATACTTCTGAACAACTGGCATTTTTATCAGCCCATACTATTACTAATAGAGTCAATGGATAAAAATTTCTCTAGCTGGCCTTGCATGAACGAAGTGTATTATCATTCAGTGACATACAAATCTCAAGTTAGTGCTTGGCTTCTGTTCAATCACCCTCTTTGTAAAATCTTAGAGAAGCTCAAAGATAATTATGAAAAGAACATCTACTATTAGCTAATTAGTTACTCCCTAATCATTTAAAGTTCAAACAATTTGGAAGATTTATATATTCTTATATAGTGATTGCTACAAAACTTTCCACTTGGTAAACAAAAAACCGTATCAAAAGGATAAAAGTTAACTTTATAATCAGAAGAGAGATTATAAAGTTGCTTGGTAAAATATATCAACTGAAGAGTACGACTACTGAAAAAAAGGAGTCCTTCGAATGGCACTACGAAATATTTTGGAAGAATAACACAAAGAAAAAGAAGCATATCTCAACAATACAATAAGAAGAGGAGGGGAAATTTTGAAATGTAAATTAAGACTACCAATGGAAAATTAATATAACTTAACCAAAATTAGTCTCCAACAAAATGAAAATGTATTCTTATTACGTAATAAATTGAACAAATACCTAACTTGTAAAGTGCCATTTGAGAAGCAAAAGGAAAATAACAAGAACTTTTGTAAATTTTACCTGCGACTCAGCTATTTTAAGGATCATAGGAAGAATGATTGGTTGTAGTACCATATTCCGCAGCTCAGAACAAAGTGGTGGAAGAACCTACAAGAAAGAGAAATTACTTAAAATGTAAGTTAAAATTATAATCATCCTACTAGTGATGGATAACATGAGTTACACAACAATAAGAATGGAGTTTGAGATCTCGGAATCTAGGAATAAATTACTAAGATACCTACCTATGGGTAACTCTTCGTATACTAAGCTTCTACATAACTTCATTATTGGAACCAAGCATGGTTTGAAATCTCATACCATGTCAGGAGAAAAAACATATCATTCCACTAAATCACCAAAATCTCGATATCAAACAAATCATGTCGTAGTTTCGATCTTTGACTAGAAAAATATTGTTCCAATCTCATGTCGACGCTCTGATGGTGCTAGTGACAAATTGGAGGTTGAAGAAAGAAGAAAATGAAAGAAAGGAGCATTGTCCATACTAAATGGTATCGAGTTTCAATAATTTTATAGGATCCCCCTCGCTTGTTCAACTACCTTTTCTTGCAACAAGTCCGACTGCAGTCTGCAGCTCTAATACAGTCTCTTTATAGTCTCTTGCGGCTCTCCTTCCAGGAAAGTCATTACCGTTAGCGTACAGCA
>JBAMIB010171533.1:0-24015 GCA_037177415.1 Kaempferia rotunda
GTCTGGGAACCAGCTATCTGTACCTTCTACAGCTGTTCCTCATGTGACGCAGGTTCCAAACTATGGAATGGGAGGTACTCCATATCAAGGGCCTCCAGGATTTCAAGGATCTACAGGGTTTCAAGGAGCTACTGGTTTTCAAAATTCACCAAGTCTCCAAGGCCCATCAGGTTTTCATGGGATTCAACAAGTTGCTCAACAAGGTGGAAGTAGCAGTTCTTACCAGGGCGTTCCTATGTCCAGACCACCAACTGGTCCAATGGGTGGATATGGTCCAATTTAGGTATATAAACATAACACATGCAATGGACTAATAACGATTATATTCTTGGTCTAAAACACTGATTTTTCTCTTTTCCTTGATTCCTGTCCCTTTTTGGCTTTTTGCTAATTGTTGTTTTCTGTCCTCTAGTTTCATTCTGAGATTGCGGATATTCATGTTCTTTAAAGAACGCATGGCTTTTCAATGTCTGTTGGCGCTGGATACCAAGAAAGTCTTCCAATGCAACGGTTGTTTGAATTATGGAACTACTTTTGATTTATCGCTGTTATGATGTATGGATTTTGGTGACTGCATTTTTTTGTTTTGTTACATCTCCTTCGTTTTGACCATATGTCCTCGCTGATGGTATTTGGAATTTACCTTTCACTATGAACTGTTGGTTTGGTTTTGTCAATCTTCTAGCTGTTTCATTTGGAGCTTGAAGAGAAACTTATAATTTCTCAGAGATGTTATGGATGTAGATACGCAATCTTTGCTGATTTGTTTTGATCATACTCTGAGATTTTTTTTCTTGGTTGTCATGATTTTTGGACCTTAGCATTCCTATCTCATAGATGAAACTCATTTTGAACCATATTAAATTTTGCTCGATTCTATTTTTGTGTTTAACTTAATTTGATTGATCTTCCTTCTTGATCTTCTATTTGTAGTTTTCTTTAGATGATTATTTGGAATTTTGTGCTGATTTCTTGTGAAATTTACCTGTTGTTCCTTGCTGGCATTTACATTTCCAAAATCACTTGATGGTAAACATGCAACATATTCACATTTGATCTTTGGCCCTGTGCATTGATTGGTCGCTGGTAAGAGTGTGGTCGGTGTTTGACATTCTAAGGTAGATCCCTTGCATCATTCATTATCTCGTCTTTTTCTTTTACTCTTCATTTTGATGCATCTCCTTGGCATCATTCATTATTGTTTGTTTGCAGTTGGTTATCGCCCCTTTGGTAATGCTTTTTAATTTTTGAGTCAACTTGCACTATAGAATTACAATTACATTGTGGACTATTAATTCTAAAAATGGATATTCTTATTATTCTTTGGAAATGGAGTTATATTATTTGTTCAATGGTTTCTTATTGCCTCATATTTTGCACAAAAGAGGAGCAAAATAAATGATACAGCTTTTATTTCCTTAAATATGATATGCTAAAGATCAATCTAGTTATCTAGATAAAAGGGCAGCCCGGTGCACGAAACTCTTGCCATGTAAGTGCCTTGGGAAGGATCCATTGTACGCAGTCTGACCTTATTTCTTTTTGTTTTGCAAGAGACTGTTTTCAGAATTCGAATTCGTGACTTCTATGTCACAATGCAACAATTTTACCATTAGGCCAAGACTCCCCTTCAATCTAGTTATCTAGATATACTACTTATTTGTACTCTACTTTAGGTTTTGTTAAACAGTACAAGAAGTCATTACTCCTATCAAATTATGCAACAATATTGCATAACCTTTCATATTGCTATATTACATGCATAGTTATTTAAGAGGTGAGGCACTTAAAAGCGCATAAGTGCGGTGGGGGCGCAATGCACAAGTGAGGCGCACTCCATACCAAAGTAACGCACTCCGGATCTAAATTTTTACAATTCAAATATATATAGGAAATTTCTATAAAATATTTCACTTACAAAACTGTAATGGATGAAATATTAAACAATAATATAAATATAAAATTCACTAGTTAGTAAATAAATATGTTATACACATAATTCAAATTAAAAAAAACTTCAAATATCTAAATTATCAAAATCTTCATCACCTTTCTCAATCATATCATTGTCATTATCATTATCACCACCACCAGATGTTTCATATTCCTATAGCTGAATCTTCATCGGTTTCCTAAGATCAAGCGCCTTAAGCACGCTTGGTGTCTCTCACAAGGCGCATGCTTAAGACGACAAGGTGCAAGAGGCTCGATTTAGCGTGGCGAGCACTTTTGATAACTATGATCACATTGAACTGACCCTCAACCATGACATCAAGAAAATTCATTAAGTTGTTCCCTCAGGGCGGTGCGATAGTTAAGGCATGGGAGGTTGCCACATGAGGTTATGGGGTCTAAACTCGGCGTGTCCGAGCATGCCCTTTCCCATGCTTTGACCATTTGCACTAATGGCTAGTAGTCACCCGTGATTTACCTCTTTCGTGTTGGTCCAGGTACGGGTTGATGGGAGCGCTCGGGTGAGCGAATCGCTTTTTGCCACACAAGAAAATTCATTAAGTTGGTTCTAGTGTTTTGCTAACTTGTATATGTTTTTTTTTTCCAAATAGTTGAAAGTTTACTAGATGAACTTTTCAACTTTATGTATCATATGCCATGTTGGACTAAAGGTTGGTTGAATTATTTCATCGTGTTAATTGTGCAATGGAATTAGGGGAAGAATAAATGGGTTTAACTGCCCTTTTACTCTCTTTTATTATGTTTCACAGGCTGTGTTGCTGAATCCACCTGGGTTGTTTGCCTACATCATTTCTCTTCCTTGGCTCTTGGGTATTTTGCCCTTTGGATTTGGTAGCAAAAAAAAAAACACTATGCTAAAAACAACTTATAATTTTTAGTAATGGATGGATAAATTATGCAGCAAGGTAATGACTAATGAGAATTTTTTGCAAATTGTGTATTATGATTAAGTGGACCATGGACTGTGGCAGTCATCTTAATTTTATTTTACTGTAAGTCTATTAGTAAGATGAGATAATAAACTACATTTATTTGAATGAATCAATTGAATGTCAATTGATTACGCTCATCCCAAACACCCCTCCCTCACAGCTCGTGCCTAGGTTATGTGAAGGAAGGTAAATCATGTGGTCAATTTATAACCGACCGCCAAATGACTAAGGGTGGGAGGATTTTTTTTTTCCGAGGACAGTCAATTGAATGTCAAAGCACTTTAAGGTGGTGGGGGAGATGAGATGTGGGGGTGGGGGGAGTTGCCGTTAGTTATGCTGGAAAAATTGCAGTAGGGGAGATGTTGTGCCTTCATATTAATCCTATGGACTCCCCAACTGGATTAAAAAGAAGTAAATACTAACCTCAGGATTGATCTCTCATTCAAAGTAGAAGCTCAAGGGAAGGCCCAACGCAACCCAAGATGTACTTAGGTGTGAGGTCCCAGTATATTAGCATGCCTAAGAAGGCTGTTCGGTATTTATTGTAACAGGGTGGGATTTACTATTATTACAGTTTCATACCTAATTACCGTTTGATGTTAAAGCTAGATTTTTCTTTATTGGTACGGGTCAACTGTCAAGATTTCCAATGTTACTACTATATTGGAAATTGTTGGACCAGTGTACCTGTTGCAATTTGGAAACCGAGTTGCCCATCTTCTAATGAACTTAAGATAGTATATATGTGACATATATTTGTGCACCTAGCTTTTTTTGAAGTGTTACTAGTCATATTAGACTAGTACTTGAAAAGGTTCAAGCCAATCTTTATCTCTTCGACACCTTATGATAACAATTAAATTACCTGCAAGTAAAATTCCTATGTATATTTTACTAGATTCATAGTACTTTTTTGGTTGAGTATTATTTACAACTGTGAAGAGGGACTGACGGTGACAAATACTACTGACTATTAAAGTTCATAGCATGCAAGATGAGTCGAAAGTAGACATAAGCACAAAAGAGCCTTTAATCAACAAAATTTGACGGGGCTTCAGGCTTTTGTGATGCATACTAAATTGAGATTCAAATTTTGAAGGAATTGATTGATGGCATTGATTTCTGGTAGAGTTATTTATATTGGCTTTTCTTTCATGCCTTTTCCATCATATAATATGAACTCTTTACTAGCTACTGATTTAAAAACTACCACTGACTGTTATAGTGGAATGGATAAAGTATGTTATTTGTGTTTTTTATCCTCCAAATAATTCCATGATAAAGTGGCATCTCATATCGGTCTTTTTGTTTGCTTTTGCATCTCAATTTGAATCTTCTGACAATTTCTGTTTAGCTATTGCTGTGAGGCTCACTATTTGTTGTTTCTACATTGGATTAACATCAGTTTCCTTTGAAAGATTTTTGGAGACAGCTGGAAAGGGTTTGCTATTGAAATCCCTCTAGGCGGTAATGATCTTACTAGGCATCCCCTTCAGCGGTGAAAAGAGCATAAAATAGTGAATGTATTTATAAACTTATCTTGCTTGAATTTATATCAGCAATAAGGGTAGAATAGATCTGATGATAAAGTTCAAATATGTAGATATATTGTTGTGCTAGAGGAGTTTTCATTTATTGGGACACGACCTGTTTACTTAGAAAGAAAATTGAATAGATAGATAATAAAGGATAACTTTTAAAATTGTATATCCTTCCTACTGTTTACTCAGACATTCTTAGAGATGATGGAATGGATGGGAAATCTTTCTCATTCACTATTTTGGTTTCATCTACATTGGGTGAAAATGAGCTGTCTGGCTCACCATGAAATGCTTACTAGAAACTCCATGTAGGCAGCAAAGGCTAATTGAGTTGAGCTGGTTTAATGTGTCATTCATCTCTGTGTTTTTTCAATGACCTTTTTATTCATTTATTTATTCACCTATGATATTTGGAACAGTTTGGTCAGCCTTAACATACGGTTTTCCTCTGGCAATCACTTGTGCACGCATCGCATATGATGTTTCTGTCGATGGACAATGTAGTCAAATCCATCCTGAGGTGACGCACCTCGTCTCATTTCAAGGCTTTCCACTTCTTTTTATCATTTGGGTTTGAAGACGCCCATATGCTTCAAAAGACCTACAGCCCAACATACTCCTTTACGGCCAACTGTGCACATGGAGGCATGTGCAGCGAGGCAAATATTGCAGCCACAGCAAACAAACGTGACCAGCAGTTGGTGTTTCCACATCATGTAATGTATTCTATGCATGCCGACGGAGAGTTTTAGAATTTTGTGAAACTGACTGGCGTTGGATTACCAGCCATCCACTGGTTAGTTAGCTGGCAGGTCGCTATATGTATCAACTACCTAACATGGTCCGATTGTTTAGTAATATTATTACAGACAGTTAAATCTTTAGGAATTTGCCTGCTTGTTTGGTACTTAAAAGTTATCTAACATAATTCCCACATGTATTTGTTGAGCTTGGACCTTGATGCGAGCTTTCACTTACTCAATTTGTGTGTTTTGCCCAAAGGTGACAAATGAGAAGAAAGCACATGGTTGGCCAAGGAGTTGGCAGTCAATCTACTAAACACACTGTCGGATCCAGCCTAGACTGAATTATCATTATTGTCTTGGCACTGAGAATTATAGAAGGAACCAAGGTTCGATGGAATGATTTGTCTAAAAATTGATCGTGGTGTGTTCAACGCATAGCCCAAGCTGTTCGAACTTATTTTCTACTCGAACTTCTCTAATCAACTTTCATATGGAAGATCTTAGCTAGATTTAGAGACTAGCAAACCTTTTGCATACGCAATTCTTGACTAACATAGATTGGAGTCATCTGGGAAAGACAGTGGAATAAAAAACCGAAGAAAAGAGTGATAGAGAAAATGTCTTAAGGCTTCAGCTGATCAAGGATTGAGCTTGGGGATTCTCCCTTGCAAATAAAAATTTTTAACTCTAAGGCTATAAGTTTAGATGTCTCACTTGATTCGGTGTTAGTAGAAGAACCTACAACAGAAGTTTATGACAAGAGAAGTGTTTCTAAAATCCTATTTCAATAGACGAATAACTCTTGAGAAACTTTCTAGTATCAACCATACAAATTCATCTAAACATGCTTATGCATCCAATTTCATTTTTTTTAAACATTCAACTCATGCTCTAATTCAGAGTTTTCCCAATAAACCTACGTTGAGCAGCAACCAGTGGTGGTTCGCTGACTGTTAGTGTTGGTAAGTTGGATTGTATTCGGTATCTATGTGGCTTACTGGAGGGAAAATCACTAACTCGAAGGCAGATATGCACGGTGCACACCAATCTCCACATGAAAAGCTGGTCAGCCTTCGCCTATATATCTGCTTGCTAACTAAAAAACAGGTCAAAAGAACACCATACTGCAGGTCCGGTTCTAATTAATTAAACTTTGAAAACATATGATCGAATTCCTCGAATTTGTAACGTAGCGGTTGCTGAGAGGTGCGAATCACTCCGTAGAAACAAAACCTTTGCAAGTTTGCAACTCGTTGGGCAGTCCCAATCAGTGCGTCCACTCTCACTAGAAATGTGATTCTGCTAAAGCATTCATACTGTCTTTCTCTGTCAAAAAATAAATTAATATTGATGATAATTACTACATATAATTGCATGTGATCAAGAGGTAGCATTATTGGCATTATTTAAGTATAAGTAGGAATAAAAATGATCTGATGAGTGGTGGCAATTAAACTAATGTCTCTTAGAAGGATAGCAAATAAACTATGTTAGTTCGTTGTTACATATAAATCGTTCCAGCTAATTTGCCCGTAGTGAAAAATATATTGATTTTACACAGAGAAAGAGGTTAAGGCGCACTGATTACGATAAGTTTTCTTATAATAATACAAATGCTCCAAAGATTAATTACTGAAAAATCAACTAACTATTTCTGGTTGCATAAGGTTGGAATATCAAATTATTTATAATTTTTCTTTTGATTGCCAGGGGCAGGTACCGTGGTCAGAGCGACTTCTTAGTTTTCTAGACATATAGGAATCAAGTTTCAATTTTGATGGATTAACGAATGATTTTTTTTATTTTAAGATTGATTGACCTAACAACGTTGTGCTGATAGATCATCCGCTGTGAGTACTTTATGATTTAATTTAACGGTCGGCAGAAAACTTCCATGGTATCAAACCGGTCACTCCAGGATTAGTGAGTGTAAGCTGGATATTTGATATTTGTTGGGAGATTATTGGTGCAATCGGATTAAAGTCCTAACTACCGTTAGACAAAGGGAAAGTCCAAGTGGATCAGGGAGGATTGCACGTTGGCAAAGAAAAGTCTTAACTGTGGTTAGGTAAAGAGAAAGTCCAAGTGGATAAGAGAAGATCGCATATTGGAAAAGAAAAGTCCTAATTGTGGTTTGGTAAAGGAAAAAAATCAAAGTGGACCAGAGAGGACCAACGATGATAAAGGAAAGTCCTAACTGTAGTTAAGCAAATGGAAAGTCCAAGTAGGTTAAGCCGTTAAGGAGGACCACACTTAGTGATCGAAAGTTCAACTGGAAGTTGGCAAAATTCAAGTGGATCAAAAGATTGACTGAACAGTTGGTGGAGAATCCCCAACAAGTCTTGGTTAATCAAATATTGGGCAAAAGACTTGGGTTAGGCAAGTTAGGAGTGGTAAATCGATTGGGTAATTATTTGAGCCAAAGTCCAATCGATTAGGTAATCGATTGAGAGCTTTTGTTTGTAAAATAGAAAGGGCTTTTATCCATTAGGTAATCGATCAAAGTCAACCCAATCGATTAGGTGATTGATTGGAAGAAGAAATTTTGCGAAGCACAGTATGTTACTATGCTGAATCGATTGAGAAGGAATCCCAATCGATTGAGATTCATCGCGAGGGGTTCAATTGATCAGGTAATCAGTTGGATGGAAGTTGCGAATGAACAGAGAGTTTCTGAATTGATTAGGTAATCAATTGAAGCTATGTAATCGATTGGGAAAAGTAGAAAAGAGCCGTTGCGAGCAAATCCGATGTGGCAATCGATTGGGAGTAAGCCTAATTGATTGTGAACTATAATCTACGGGATAAAAGGCGTTTCGTCGAAGGTTTGAATAACTCTTCTTCACTGATTTTCTCTGTTTGTTCTTGGACGATTCATGACGAAGTGTTTCTGCACACCTGAGTCTATAAGAGGCGATTCAAAGCAACACGAAGATATCAGGTTACGCAAAATCTTATTGTAAAGTGTTTACTTTCATTTGTGCTTGTATTCTTATTGTAGTTCTTGTATTATTTGTACAAAGTTTCTCAGCCTTATATAAGGAAATTTTCATAGTATATTGTGAGTGAGGAGGAGTGGACAATTGGATTAGTCATATCAAGAAGATGGATACTAAGTAAAATCAAAGGTATTAGTATTTACTTCAAGTTTTTCACTATAAATAATCATTAACAAAGTGATTAAAGATAATCATCCATTCTAACTCCTGGAGTATCCTAATAATATCCATTAAAAAAAATTATAAAATAGTAATTCAAGCTAATATTTTATTTTATTGACCTCTTTTCCAATCAAACTCTCTGTGTTTCCCATGAGTGTATTTAAATTTCAATTTTCTTAAAAAAATGTAATGTTAAAATATTAACCCTAATAATGGTGTAGATATGTATCTTAAGTTTACACTTGGGAGATCTTATAAATTTATGACTTTTATAGCGTCAGTTAAATATTTTCCTTCCAAATTAATTAAAAAAAATTGGGGAAAAGAAAAAGACGGACATTATATCATAATTTATTTCTATTTTAATCGTCTTTCAAAAGTGTTAAAAAAGAAATATAGGTAAGAAACTAAGTTAAGAATAAAAAAATTCATTTTCATATAATCTTTGGTTAAAGTTTATCCATTTTCTAGAAATACCTCTCAGTAATTTAAAATGATCGGAATACTCTCTAATATTTTTAGTGATATAACACACTTGCTATACCTCTTAAAACATCATTTGATTAGATGCTAATAATTAAAGATGAAACAATGAGAATTAAAAATACAGATACTTTTAGTATTCTTTTAAAAGAAAAAAAATTAAGGGCAAATATTATCTTTATATAAATTTAAATAATCATGTTTCCTCGATGAGAAACAGATTTAATCATTTAATAGATGCAATATTTTAAAAACATTAAATATGCAAAATAGTAAATGTATAAGGACACATGTGTAATTTTACAAAAAAATAATGAAAATAAAATCCATGTGCTGTAGATCATTAAGTGCAAGTTTACTAACCAGCTGGGTTTGACTTATTCGGCCACGATTCCTTGCACGCTGATACATTTCCCGAATTGATCAACAAACCAGAAATATTTCCAATAAATGAATCGCGTTAATCCCAAATTAATTAATTTCACAACAAATTATACAGATTTTAATTTTAAAAGATAATTGTGACCTGCGAGTTTACTTAGCGCACGATTTATTTATTTTTATTAAAAAAAAACTCAGAATAAATTACTTTTTTAATCAAATTTTTGGTGTCGGTGGAGGTTGGATTGGACCGCTTCTTTTCTTAGTCCAAATAATTCCTCATTAGTTGAGGAAATATAGCGAAAGAGTTTAAACATGAAATCCGGGATTTTTATCTGCTAATCCACTCGATTGTGAACTGCGGAAGAAGGGGCGAAGCTCCGGGCTGCTCGTCCGTCGGCTCCTCCGGTTTTCTCCGCATCCCTCAAGGTTGGTCTCCTCTGCTTCCCCCTTTTCTTTTGCGTGAATCAGGTGGGGGGATTTTCGTGATTTCTTCGCTCGCCGGTGGAGATCTGGATTGATGGGAGGGGTGTGGGTCACTGTGATGAATCTCTCGGAAACTGGGGAATATTTGAGTTCCTTTGTTTTGGGATTTCTGCATTTAGCTTTGTTTGTATCGAGTGGGAGTTTTACCGTGTTCAAGCTGTTGGTTTAGATTTTCTAGGCGGAAATTGAGGAGTGATGTTTTAAATCTCGGGTTGTTTCTTCACAATGTTTTTGGGAGTGAAGAAAGATCAGTAGATCTGTACGACAGTTTTGGATTTTATCATTTTGATTGAAAAGAAATGTACCTCAGTTGGATCTGGATCGCATATATTTGGAACTGTGGATGGGCAGTTTGATGTGATTCCTCATGTTTGTTGTGTTAATTTCAGTGTGTGCTTTGAGTGTTGCTGACCAATTTTTTGTACTCATTTATTCCTTTTCTTTCTCTATTGATTTAGTTGTCCAGCTATGTCTATACTGATGATCTCTCCTTTTGATTTTCCTTGATATGTGAATTGATGTAACACTAGCTTGTGGGTATAGCAGTCGGGTAGATCTACAACGTCCTAGTAGAGGTGTAGCTCAGTTGCTGTCAACCTGGCGGCCACACTTGCTTGGAGGTATACAAACAATAATGGTGGCAGCCATGGAGCTGCAGATATGGTAGTTGCTCTGTCCTCCTTTCAATTGCACTCAGTTACATTTTTTTTTTCCAATTAAAGGCCATGGATTGTTAGATCCATTTTTCTCTGAGAAGAATGACACAACTTATCTTATGTAAAATTACATGACATGCTATGATGAAACCCCAAGTCATGGTTTGAGAAGTTATCAAAATATATTGAAGTGCCAAGGGAACCTTTTCAAGTCCATAAGTATTTCACTATTTTAGAGATGTTATGGATGATAATAAGAATCTACGAAATGACACATCAGAAAACACATCAAACTATTGATAGTGTGAATTTAAGTTGTCCGTGCCTCCTATTTCTGTGTTGAGTTTTTGATATTTATGCATGTGTTGGTTAAGATTCAGAGGGCTCATTAAATTTCAGCACAAAGAAAATTTAGTATTACACTGCTGTGGAAATTATTTCTTAAAAGCATAAATGTTGTGTGAGGCTGTCAACTTTTCTTCTTTATAATTAGCTGCTTTCATAGCCTCTAAGCATGAAAATGGTTGGCACTTTATTTCCAAAATGTTGAGACAAAGTGGTATTAATTTCATATAAGGCTGTAAACAAGCCGAACTGAGCCAAGCTTTAAGGTGTTTAAGATTGTTTGATAAGGTAACTGAGCCAAGCTCAGCCTAGCCTAAAATGAACCAAGCCGTTAAAATGATTGTTCAGGCTTGGCTTGATTTCTTTTTAATGAGTAGGAGCTTCGTTTGAGCTTGTCTTGAGTTTGGTTTGTTTAGATGTTATCGAGCTTTCAAATCAAGCCTGTTTGATAGTATGTAACTTTTATATTTTAAGCTTGTTTGATTAGTTATCGAGCTCGATAATATAAATTTATTTATTCATTTTAAAAGTTCCTTTATTTATTTAGCAAGTTGATAAAAGTAATTGATAAATATAGTTCACGAACGTTGTTTATGAATATAGTTCATGAATGTTAACGAGCTGAACATATATGTGATCAAGCTTGTTTGTTTAGTTAAATGAGTTGTTCAAGATTGTTCATTTAATTAATCTTATGCATATTGAACCAACATAAACAAGCTCTTATCAAGCTAAACACTAAGCTTGTTCACGTACGTTTGGTTCATTTACCACCCAAATTTCATATAATTATCAATATTATAAATCGAGAAGCTAATGTCAAGCTAGCCACTTTCATATTGTGCCTAGAGAATTAGAAATCATTCTCAAAAAATAAAAACATAATAAAGTTCATTTCTCTATTCTTTCCACTCCACTTGTTTTTTCTTCTCAATCATTAATATCTAAACTTGGATTTTGTCTTGGAAGTAGGCAAGGAGAATACCTTGCATACGGGTTGATTCTTAAGACAATGTTTCTCATGCATCCGATTTAGTTACCGTCTTCTTGTCATTAATTTGTGTTCCTTCAAAAGTTCTTTGTTACATTTTATTCCCATGCAGTTAAATTGTAAACCTGAGTTTTTTTGGTTGAGACCTTAATATTTTGGAGCGTAGCTTGAGAAGGTTCAAATTTGTGAATTGACAGGATAGGAAGTTATCAAGCATTGATATTTTTTTATGCTTTATCTTTCTTCATGATTCACTTACCTTGAAGTTGTTTTCTCATCATGCAAGGGAACTCTTAATTTAATTTCATTTTATGCATCTTATTGTTACAAATTGCTTTTAATATCACAGGAAAGAAATATGGATGCTAAAATTCACGATTTGGAGCCACCATCATCAAACTCAGCAGTGAGAACGGGTTCAAGGTGTGATTAAAAAAACATACATGTTACGTTTTAAGTTGCTCAAGAATTGATGTTTTTCCCCCTAGATTGATATGAACTAATGTATGCATATTGATAGTCTTAATCAAACATTTCTCTGATTCAGTTGTCCAGATTCAGGAATGGTGTTAGATGACTTTTTTTTTCTTTTACTATTTTACTTGGGCTCAATGCCCTTATCTCTATTTGATTATTTCATCTTTATCTATTCTGTCTCATCACCCTCTATCCATATATGATCTCAATATATGAATACTTCCACGGTGGGTTTTGCCTACCTTTGTATTTCCTTCATAGCATGAAAAATAATTCCGAATAATGTTGTACGGGATGTATCTGATTATTGTCCTAGAAATACTGGCAACCAATGTGCACCTACAAAAGTATAGGTATGGCTTGGTTAACTAGTTATCATCATCTCAAGTTGTATTATTTCCAACTATTTGGGTTCAATTGCATTAATTTTATCCTTCAACTGAATTTTAAGTAATGTTTTGTTAACTGTTACCAATTTAAATACTGAATATGCTGTGAACCAGAGATTTATCCGCATATTATTCAGAAGTTTGAAAATTGCGATTTTAGAATAATTTAATGATTCATTCAACATACATAGCACAATTGATATGATGGCGTTTCATAACTTCACCAAGCCATTGTTTTATGATTGAAAAGAGTATTTGCAATATCTTTGTCAGGGACAAGCACGAGACATTTGTTTCATTTGAACCCATTTGCCGGATGAAAAAGTGGCAGTAGTAGTGCTATGCTATCCATCTTAGCTTTAGTGTGTTGCCTATTTGCGAAAAATGATTCTTACATAAAAGGGCTAACTTGCATTGGTCAGTAGCTTCTTGATAAGTTTTTGTTTTCATTTTGATGATAAGCCACAAAACACTGCTTTACTTTTTGGTGTTTTATGAAGGATTGCTGATACTTGTTAACCATGAAGTGTGACATTAGGCCTTACTTCTTGTTAACAATGGATTTGAGAATAAGTGTTTTTTTTTTTAATTCTTGACATTTGTTTTTACAAATTGGATATAAGCCAAGCCAAACAAGCTGGCAATTTCTTTGTTACATCATTGTAACAGATGCTTATGTATGTATTTTGTCATCACAGGGATCGGAGTAGCATGGAGGACCCAGATGGAACAGTTTCAAGTGTTGCTCAGTGCATAGAGCAGTTGAGACGGAGTTCTACGACTGTTCAAGAGAAAGAGAATTCTTTAAAAGGACTACTAGACCTCATTGAAACTAATGATAATTCTTTTGGAGTTGTTGCATCACATTCCCAGGCAGTTCCAGCACTTGTTGCTCTTCTGAGGTCAGGTTCATTAGAAATCAAGGTTTTGGCAGCCTCTGTTTTGGGATCCCTTTGCAAGGAGGAAGACTTAAGGATAAAAGTATTACTTGGTGGGTGCATTCCTCCACTCCTTGCCCTCCTAAAATCTAGCTCTGTCAATGGACAAACTGAAGCTGCAAAAACTATTTATGCTGTTTCGCAAGGTGGGACAAGGGACCATGTTGGATCAAAAATTTTCTCAACTGAAAGAGTTGTTCCTGTCCTATGGGATCAACTGAAAAATTTTCCTAGGAATGGAACTGTGGTCGATGGTTTGCTTACTGGAGCATTAAAGAACTTATCCAGGACAACTGAAGGATTTTGGTCATCGACTATAGAATCCGGAGGTGTGGATATACTTATAGAAGTGGTTGCTTCTGGCCAGTCGAGTACCCTTGCAAATGGCTGTCATCTTCTAGGATGCCTAATAATGGAAGAGGCATCAGTTTGTTCCCAACTCCTGGCTGCAGAATCGACGAAGCAACTCCTAAAATTTCTTGGGCCCAATAATGAATCTTCTGTGAGAGCTGAGGCTGCTGGGGCACTCAAATCTCTGTCTGCTCAGTGCAAAGAGGCCAGACACGTAATTGTCAATTTGAATGGTATCCCTGCTTTAATAAATGCTACTATAGCTCCGTCAAAAGAATTTATGCAAGGAGAATCTGCTCAAGCATTGCAGGAAAATGCAATGTGTGCATTGGCAAATATATCTGGTGGATTGTCATCTGTCATTTCCAGTCTGGGTGAGAGTCTTGAATCATGCTCTTCACCAGCACAGATAGCTGACACTCTGGGAGCTTTAGCCTCAGCCCTGATGAATTATGACTCAAATGCCGACTCTACCATGGCATCAGACCCTTTCACTATTGAGAAGATATTGGTGAAGCAGTTTAAATCAAAGGTGCCTTTGCTTGTTCAGGAACGTGCTATAGAAGCATTGGCTAGTTTGTATGGTAATACCATTTTGTCAAAGACGCTCACAAATTCTGAAGCAAAACGCCTGCTTGTTGGTTTGATAACTATGACTACAAATGATGCAAAGGATGAACTTGTCAAATCTCTCCTTGCCCTCTGCAACAAAGATTGTAGTCTATGGCATGCATTACTAGGACGTGAAGGGGTTCAGCTTTTGATATCTCTTCTTGGCCTTTCTTCAGAGCAACAACAAGAATGTTCAGTTGCTTTACTTTGCCTGTTATCCAATGAGTATGATGAAAGCAAATGGGCCATAACTGCTGCTGGTGGAATACCACCTCTTGTTCAGATTTTAGAAACTGGATCCTCCAAAGCAAAAGAAGATTCTGCAACTATCCTTGGCAACCTTTGTAACCATAGTGAAGACATAAGAGCATGTGTTGAAAGCGCTGACGCTGTTCCTGCTCTACTATGGCTGCTAAAAAATGGAGGTGATAATGGAAAAGAAATTGCTTCGAAGACATTAAACCATCTTATCCATAAGTCAGATACTAGTACTATAAGTCAATTGTCTGCTTTACTAACAAGTGATCAGCCTGAGTCCAAAGTTTATGTTCTGGAGGCGCTAAGAAGTTTGCTCTCTGTGGCACCTCTTAATGACATATTGCATGAAGGAAGTGCAGCAAATGGTGCCATTGAGACAATGATTAAAATCTTGAACTCCTCAAAGGAAGAAACTCGTGCTAAATCAGCATTGACACTTGCATCACTGTTTCATTGCCGCAAGGATTTGAGAGAAACTGCTGTTGCAGTGAAGAGTTTTTGGTCTCTCATGAAGCTACTTAATGTGGAGGAAGAAAAAATTTTGATGGCAGCTTCGTGTTGTCTTGCTGCTATCTTCCTTTCAATTAAGAAAAACAAGGAGATTGGTGCAATTGCTAAAGAAACATATTCCCCTTTGGTGCTTCTTGCCAATTCCTCCATTCTTGAAGTTGCAGAACAGGCAACACGAGCTTTAGCTAACCTTCTTTTGGATTATGAAATCTCAGTACAAGCAGTTCCAGAGGAGATTATCTCACCTGCTACAAGGGTACTGCAGCATGGCACAATGGATGGAAAAACTCATGCTGCTGCAGCAGTTGCACGTCTTCTCCATGTTCGTTCCATTGATAAAACTTTGGCTGATACCTTCAACCATGCTGGGACAGTTCTTGCACTTGCTTCTCTATTGGAGTCTGCTACAATTGAAGATGCTGCTACATCAGAAGCTCTTGAAGCACTGCTCATGTTGTCAAGATCAAAAGGATTAGCAGAACATGAACATGTAAAACCTCATTGGGCTATCCTTGCTGAGTACCCTCATACTATAGTTCCTTTGGTGTCTTGCATAGCAAATGGCACACCTTTATTGCAAGATAAAGCTGTAGAAATCTTGTCAAGGCTCTGTCATGATCAGCATTCTGTACTGGGTGGTATAGTATGTGAAACCTCGGGATGTGTGTCATCATTAGCAAGGCAAGTTATTGAATCAAATAACTTTAAGGTTAAAATCGGGGGAAGTGCTCTTCTTATTTGCGCTGCAAAAGAGCAAAACCAAAAGCTGATGGAAACCTTAAGTGAACAGAGGTTGTGCTCTAATCTAATTCAGTCTCTTGTTGGCATGCTGCGTTGTCCAGATTCTTTTGCCGATGAAAGAAATGGTTATAAAAATATAGATATAAGCATTTATAGGCAATCTAAAGGGCAATGGAGAAATGGTGAATCTGAATGCAGCACATCTGTCATTTCTGCTAAAATGGTTCCAATATGGTTGCTCTCTATGCTTGCTTCTTGTGATAGTGGAATTAGAACAACAATAATAGAGGCTGGAGCAGTGGAAATTATTACAGATCTGATATCTCATTATCCTTTCTTAAATGTTCAGGTACACAAACAATTATTCTATGAGAGGCTTAAATGATCATAAATTTAGTACTGCAAGATAATGCTTCTTCAATATGTCATGAATTTGCATCTCTGATGTGTATTGTGCTATCTTTGACCAGGTGCCTATTCTAATTTTATAATTTTTGCAGAGTGGGTCTGGAGAAGATAATACTGCATGGGCATGTGCCTTGCTCTTGGCTTTGCTATTTCAAGACAGGGAAATTATACGTTCAAATGCTACAATGCATTCCATTCCAATTCTTGCAAATTTATTAAGATCAGAAGATTCTGTAAACAGATACTTTGCTGCTCAAGCTTTGACAAGTCTGGTTTGTAATGGTAGCAGAGGAACATTGCTAGCAGTAGCTAATTCTGGAGCAGCCGTTGGGTTTATTTCTTTGCTTGGCTGTGCTGATAGTGATATAGCTGATCTTCTAGAATTGGCAGATGAGTTCTTTCTAGTGCAAAACCCAGATCAGATTGCGTTGGAGAAATTGTTTAGAGTAGATGATGTAAGAAATGGTGCTACTTCTCGGAAAGCTATACCTTTGCTTGTAGATTTACTTAAACCAATCCCAGATCGACCAGGTGCACCCTTCTTGGCACTGGGCCTTCTTACACAGCTAGCTGTAGATTGCCCATCAAATAAGCAGTTGATGGTTGAATCTGGAATTCTAGAGGCACTCACTAAGTACCTTTCACTTGGCCCACAAGATGCAACAGAAGAAGCTGCAACAGATTTACTTGGCATTTTGTTTAGCTCTGCGGAAGCAAGGAGACATGAATCTGCTATTGGTGCAGTTAACCAACTTGTGGCTGTCTTACGTTTGGGTGGAAGAAATTCCAGATATAGTGCAGCTAAAGCATTGGAGGGTTTATTTCTTGCTGAACACATTAGAAATGGAGAGACAGCTCGGCAAGCTGTTCAACCCCTTGTGGAGATTCTAAGCACTGGTTCAGAGAGAGAACAACATGCTGCTATAGCTTCACTAGTAAGACTACTCTGTGATAATCCATCAAGAGCCCTTGCTGTTGCTGATGTTGAGATGAATGCAGTGGATGTACTCTGTCGTATTCTTTCCTCAAATTGTTCAATGGAACTGAAGGGTAATTCTGCTGAGTTATGTTGTGTTCTCTTTGGAAATACAAGAATACGATCTACTGTAGCAGCAGCTCGTTGTGTGGAGCCTCTGCTGTCACTATTAGTTAGTGAGTTTAGTCCTTCTCATCACTCAGTTGTTAGAGCATTAGATAAACTTTTAGATGATGACCAATTGGCAGATCTTGTAGCTGCACATGGTGCTGTTGTCCCTCTTGTTAGCCTTCTATTTGGTAAAAATTATGATCTTCATGAGACCATTGCTAGAACATTGGTGAAATTAGGGAGGGACAGACCAGGTTGTAAGTTGGAAATGGTAAATTCTGGAATCATTGAAAGCCTGCTCTCTATCCTTGATGAAGCTCCAGATTTTCTTTGTGTTGCATTCGCTGAATTACTTCGTATATTGACCAATAATTCTAGCATAGCAAAGGGTCCTTCTGCAGCAAAAGTTGTGGAGCCACTTTTCTCACTGCTAACAAGGCCTGAAATTGGTCCTGATGGACAGCATAGTGTACTTCAAGTTCTTGTAAACATTTTGGAGCATCCTGAATGCCGAGCTGATTATCATTTGACACCTCAACAGGCTCTGGAACCAGTTGTTGCCTTGTTGGATTCACCTACTCAAGCAGTGCAACAATTAGCTGCAGAACTCTTATCAAATCTTCTACTGAATGAACAGCTACAGAAGGATGTGGTGTCAGAGCAAGCAATTGGTCCCCTTGTTCAACTACTTGGATCAGGTGTTCCTGTTATCCAGCAGAGGGCAATTAAAGCTCTTGTTAACATTGTGTTAGTCTGGCCAAACACAATTGCAAAGGAGGGTGGTGTCTATGAGTTGTCCAAAGTAATCTTGCAGGCTGACCCTCCATTGCCGCATGCAATATGGGAATCTGCTGCTAGCATTTTGTCAAGCGTCTTGCAGTATAGCACTGAGTTTTTTCTGGAAGTACCTGTGGCTGTCCTGGTTCAACTGCTTCACTCCGAAACAGAAAGTACAGTTGTTGGTGCATTAAATGCTCTTCTTGTCTTAGAAAGTGATGACTCAACCAGTGCAGAAGCAATGGCTGGAAGTGGTGCTATAGAGGCACTGTTGGAACTTCTTAGGAATCATCAGTGTGAGGAAACAGCAGCAAGGCTACTGGAAGCATTGTTGAACAACATAAAAATCAGAGATTCAAAAGCTACTAAATCTGCTATATCACCATTGTCAATGTACCTTCTAGATCCTCAAACACAATCACAGCAGGGGAGGTTGCTTGCAGCACTTTCTTTAGGTGATCTTTTTCAAAATGAAGGTCTTGCTCGAAGTGCAGATGCTGTTTCAGCATGCCGTGCACTGGTAAATCTTCTTGAAGATCAACCAAGTGAGGAAACAAAAGTAGTGGCACTATGTGCTCTTCAGAACCTCGTGATGTGTAGCAGATCTAATAAGAGAGCGGTTGCAGAATCTGGTGGTGTTCAAGTTGTGCTGGACCTGATAAACTCTGGCAATCCTGATACATCAGTTCAAGCAGCAATGTTTGTTAAACTTCTCTTTTCTAATCATACTATACAAGAATATGCTTCTAGTGAGACTGTGAGAGCAATTACTGGTAAGTTTTCAGCACACAAACTATATATGCTGTTTAAGAAAATTACAGACTGGAAGGATGAATATTTGTTGATTTAATCTTGTCTATGATAATTAATGCAAGGGCTTTATCACTTTTTTTTAAAACTAATTCGTAGGTTTGAATTATAATTGTTTTCCCCCACTTATTTGTATGTTCTGGCACTTAGGGGAATTATTTACATATACAATCATCCAATAGAGATGCAAAGGTTGATATATTCCCAATCAGAAATTAGTAGTACGGGCAGGAGTTGAGGGTATGGTGGAAATAACATAAAGATATTTGAAAATGGTTTCTTTTGATGAATGAAATTAGATGTGATGGAAGTGGGTGAAATAACATTTCTATAAATAGAAATCAAAATTATAGGAGAAAATGCTAGGGGCAGCAATGCTGATGTCAAACAAGTGTGAACAGATTTATTTTGTTAATTTAAAAATAAATAGTTTAGTATATATTAGCAACAAAAAACCAGTTTCAATTCTATGGTAATTGATCGTGACATCCAATTGAACTAATTCACAGACTTGTGAGCTATTAACTTGTATGAGGATATGGGCTTGTTCTGTGTTTTGCCATTGGAAATCGACAGGCTAATTAATATATCCTCTCTAATTAAAATGGAAATCCCTCAGGCCACAAAACATAGTTGTCTACATTCAAGTTCAAGTTAGCCACTCATCTTTGAAGTCTGTCACTGTTCTTGCATGATGTTCTATCTGTAGTTTAATTAAACTATTTGAACTTGCTAATATCATTCCATTCTTGAATTGGTGCTTTTGGTGAAAATATAGTTTGTTGCTGGTTGTGTTTCTTATACATGCTATTGTTATCTTCAATGTTTAAATTACTTTCTTGAAACACTTGCAGCTGCTATCGAAAAGGATTTATGGGCATCAGGTAGTGTGAATGAGGAATATCTAAAATCTTTAACTGCATTGCTCAGCAACTTTCCACGTCTGAGAGCTGCTGAACCTGCTACATTGAGTATTCCCCATCTCGTAACATCCCTCAAAACTGGTTCAGAGGCAGCTCAAGAAGCAGCATTAGATTCCTTGTTTCTCCTGAGGCAGGCATGGTCTGCATGTCCCACTGAAGTTTTCAAAGCTCAATCAGTTGCTGCTTCAGAAGCTATTCCATTATTGCAATTCTTGATTCAGTCTGGCCCACCTCGATTCCAGGAAAAAGCTGAACTTCTCTTGCAGTGTTTACCAGGGACGTTAACAGTCACAATAAAACGTGGGAGCAATCTAAAGCAATCAGTGGGAAATCCCAGTGTCTTCTGCAAACTTACACTAGGCAACAATCCACCTAGACTGACAAAGGTAAGAATGCAAGATACAATGACCAGTCAATTTTTATCTTTAGAAAAAGAATCTAAAAAACTTGTGAATTTTGATCTTAGTTTGCTTTGGAATTTGACATACCTTGATTTCTTTAATTACCTTGTTGCCTGTATATACTGAAAGATTCAGTTAAACTATTTATCATCAAAGGATATATGTCTTCCTTTTCTTTTCTTATCAAGAGATAAATAATAAGCATTTAGGTTCTGTAAGTTAATTTATCGTTGTAAGAGCCTACATGCTGATTTTCATTGTCGAAGTATATGTTGGTATCTTTTTTGACCAAAATTTTTTGTTTCTTAATTACCTCACGTGGATCCTTTACATTATTGAACGATTGTGAGGTTTAGATCAATTGTGTCCCATAAGATGATGATGTGTGAAAGCAACTAATTTATGATGTTGAATCACAAGATATTGCTATGAACTGAACTTTGTTATGGCTTGTTGGCCCTTCTTTCCCCCATTTAATTCATGATCAGGATATTCATCCTTGAAATTAGTTTTTGTTAACCCTAAATCAACTGATTGTAGGTTTGCATTTTAGCATAGGAAAACATCTGGTCGAACACAATTTGATGATTAGCAAAATGAACATATATGTACAAATAAAAGGGAATTGATTCCATGAGATCTTGGGTATAGGAATTTTCTATCAATCATGCTCCCATGAATGAAGGTCAAGTGAGAAATGATACATGACTTTTACATTATTCAGAAAATTTTAGAATTTGGCACTTCTAACTGTCATTTGGTATTCATCAGGTGGTGTCAACTGGACCTACACCTGAATGGGATGAGGCTTTTGCTTGGGCTTTTGACAGTCCTCCAAAAGGGCAAAAGCTTCATATTTCTTGCAAGAACAAGAGCAAACTTGGGAAGGTAGTAAACTAACATAAAAACACGTCCAAAACCACTCTCACTTTTTTGATTACTTGTTTTAAATCATCAGGCTCCTGTTATTTTTAGTTAAATACCTGATATATTTCCCTTTAATTCAACAGAGTTCATTTGGAAAAGTGACAATCCAGATTGACCGGGTGGTTATGTTAGGAACAGTTTCTGGAGAGTATACACTACTGCCTGAGAGCAAAAGCGGCCCTCGGAACCTTGAAATTGAATTCCAGTGGTCCAATAAATAAGGAGCATCTAGGCAGTTTGCTATTATTAATGTATTTAATTTATATAGAGGTGGCTTTGCCTCTTTTTTCACCTCATTTTCCTGTCATTGTATATAGTTTGCAGAGTTGTGTTACTCCCCTCTGCACTAGAACATTTCCAAATCATGTTATGCCTGTATGAATTATTCTTTATTATTATTATTTTTACCTTCAACATTTGAATGTTAAAGTTGAAAGAAAGTGTGTCGTCAGTAATAGGGTCCCCGAGTATTTCTGTATAATATAAATGCAAACAAAACTATTTTTTAATCAGGAATTTTTAATTGCATTTATAAAATGTGACTGTTTTGTCTTGTTACATTTCAGCATTCTTCCGTTGTCTTGTTAAGTTAATTTGGTTTGTTGATGCTAAGAATTATCTTAAGTTCAGGATGAAGTTAATTTGTTCCTCAAAATATTTACCAACGTGTGACAATCTGTCAACATAGTTTGGTGTGAATTTCAGTGTTTGAAACAAGAGAAAGAAACACAGTAAAACATCTGATTATGGCGTAATACCATGGGAAGTATCTGCATGGCTTGTCTACCCTTGTATAACTCCAAGGTTAATCAATTTTCTATGAACTCTAAGCAATGCTCCATGATTAAATTGTTTATATGCTAAGCTTGGAACACAAAGCTATCAGTATTGATTGCCATGTTTTAACTGATTTCTTGTTGGCCTAGTTTAGTCTAATCTAGGTTTCTTCAACAGATTAATATTGTTCTCAAATATAGATTCTACTGAACGCTAGTCATCTATTATTCAATTGGCTACGACAAAACATAAATAGCTGTATGAACATCTTCAAGTCTTTCACCATCTTTATATTGTAGCCAATTGATATAAACTAGATTAGACTAAACTAGCCTTCATACAGCTATTTATGCTAGTGCATTAACATGTCACAGGTGATTCATTCTTCTGAAGCTTATTTAACACCTTCCTCATCAATTATGACTTCAAATGCAGAGGAAGTAAAACAGCATTCTGATGATAGGCTTCAGAGCACGCCATCCAAATTACAGAAGGTAAGCTTCTCTATTGCTTAATTGGTTCATTTTTGGTGAGCTAATAATCCCATGAGTGAGCAAATAAAAAGGAATTAATTTATCCAATTATGGTCTGATACACGATGAGATTACTATCTCGCGCTCTGATACCATACTAGCAATCTGATTTTGTATTCACAGGCTGCAGCTGAGTTCATTGGCACATACATCTTACTCTTTATAGGATGTGGATCAGCCTTTGTCGCCCTGAACCTAAGTGGCATCGGTTTACTTGGCGTAGCCTTCGCTTGGGGTGTAGTTATAACAGCCTTGGTCTACACATTTGGCCACATCTCCGGTGCACATTTCAATCCTGCAGTGACCATTGCTATTGCGGTTGCTGGCAAACTCCCCTGGATTATTGTACCATCAACGATCCTAAGAGTGAACTAAATCTTATTTTCTAACTGAAAATATACTTATCGTAGCTTGTATCAATTACCTTCAGGTTCCACTCTACTTGGTGGCTCAGGTGTTTGGATCAGTCCTTGCTAGCTTCACACTAAAATGGTTATTTTATGGAAATCCAGCAGAAGTCATGCTCACTCTTCCTTCCCATGGCACAAACAATCTGAAAGTTATTGCATGGGAGATCACCCTCACATTCATCTTGATGCTTGTTATCAGTGGTGCTGCTGCTGATGGCAGAGCGGTGTGGCTTTCAGTACTTTCAGGAAAAGATATCTTTGTAGTGGTTAAGTTGACTCCAAAAGCTAAACTTTGTTGGCTCCTTATTACTTTTGGTTAACAGGTCAAGGAGCTCTCAGGAGTTGCAGTGGGAGCTGCAGTCTTTGTTGACGTTCTCATTGCTGGGTAAGTCAACTGCTGAAGTATCATTGTTATTTTATAGGGGTGGAAGAATAACATGTACTCACTCGGTCCATATATTTCCTTTCTTTGATCCATGTTTAATTCACCATTTTTGGCAGCAAAGTAACTGGTGCTTCCATGAACCCGGCAAGAAGCTTAGGACCTGCAATTGCAGTGCAGAAGTTCGATAGGTTCTGGCTTTATGTAGTTGCACCGGTGATCGGTGCAGTTGCTGGATCAACCTTGTATAGCTTCCTCAGCTTGGCAGAAAATTCTAATGGAAAGAGTGCAAAAGGAAATACTGAAAAGAGGATAAATTCCAATATAATCTGCTAAAATTTGTATATTTAGACTAGAGGTAAACATATTGTTGATTTATGGCATTGAAGATTTCTATTTGCGTAACTACTATTATGCACAGATTAGATTACACTAAATTTCATGGGGTCTATCAGATCTTTCCATGCGTTGCTTTACCGGGTTTTTTTTAATTTAATTGAAATTTATATAAACTTTTGAATGAGAATATTGTTATTTCCCAAGAGATAATCTGAAATCAGCTTATTAGGGTTAAAAGAAAATAGTTTTGGTGGGTGAGCATTTGCAAA
>JBAMIB010171640.1:0-13048 GCA_037177415.1 Kaempferia rotunda
CCGACGGATAGAGGGCTTGTCCACCTTACGGACACGGGGAGTAGGAGCTTTATCTCCGAACCCTAGTCAACACATCGAGGTCTCGTTTTTCTTTCTTGTTAGTGTTTGTATTTTTTGTTTCCGCTGTCCACTAACGTTGTAGGAAGAAGACGCGAGGAATTGGGGGTGACGGGCTATTCACCCCCCTCTAGCCCGTACACATTGGTCCCAACAATCTCCTATCTTAACAATGATCGCATTACCTATAATATTGCTAAACTTAAATTCTATATATTCTGTCTTTATTCTACTAAGTCTAAAATCTTTCCCTTCTAGTGTTTTCCGCCAAGATTCTACTTGAGCAATTACTCTACATGTTCCATCTACCAAAATAATATTATCTGCAAATAACATGCACCATGGTGCGGTGTCTTGAATGTGTGTTGTGCTTAAAATTTCCTTTTTTAGGTCATTGCATTTCTAAGGTTATGTTAAACTTGGTTAATCATGACGGTAAGTCTTATTGAAGATAGTTTTGAGCATGATTTTAAATGTGGTTCCATGTTGGCCGTCACAAGAACAACATCCTATTTGACTTGCTAATCCACACATGGAACAAGTTGAGATAGGTAGAACAACATCCTATTTCACTTGCTAATCCACACATGGAGCAAGTCGAGATAGGTAGAACGAGGATTTTCTTTTATGACTTATGAGTGTTTTTCAAACATCTTCTGTGAGCAAGAGGAAAAACAACTTCTTTGCAACAACTCAGAACTACTTCACACAACTTGTGGACAACTTTTGTGAGTGGAGGTGCTTCTTCAAGCTCCACAATTACTCATACTGCTCCAACAAGGATCAAAATGACTCACAAACAACTCTATGAAGACTGCACAACTTGAGATATGGCTCCATGAGGATTTTTTTTTCAGTTCACAAACAACTTTGGGAGGATCACACGAATTCCACCAGGGATTTCTTTTAATTCAAAAACAACTTTGGGAGAGATGAAGTGTCAATAATATTCATCCATTAAAGAAGAATCCACAAAATAGCTCCTCCAAGTACTTTTCTTCTTTTATCTCGTTCTTCCCTCCACCTCCAATTTCTCATTGATGTCATGTGGCACTCTAACACAATACCAAACTGTCTCTTTCTAGTCGGTGACTGAAACTCTATTTAAGAAACAAGATTTTAAACTTTGATCGTAAACGAGTAATCTTGAAATGAAAACATACTCGCTTGGCATGGTTTTATTTAGTCATTATTTGTTTTAGGGTATCCAAGCATGTATTAGTTTGAAAAGTTGGTAAGATATTTCTGTGTTTTGGTTTAAGCTGGGTTATTTTTAGGATTTCCTTCATAATTTAAGCTTACATGTTAGGACATTTGAAGAGTATGACTAATCAAAGGCAATTTACTAGGATCTGCAATAAGGTGCTAGCCATGTGAAATTCTTATTGGGACATAGAACGAAAACAAATTCCATGTTTTTCCAGTTGTAATATTGTTAACTTTCTTTTTATTTTGATATGTGAAATCGATTTGATTACTCTAATTAATTGAGTGAAGGGGACCCTTGGAGCAACGGTAAAATTGCTACCGTGTGACCTTATGGTCGCTAATTGTCTTTTTTTTGTTACTCTGATCAATTGAGTACAATTATAAATACAATTATAGATACACCTAATGTATTTGTATTGTGTGGAGATATACAGGGATTCCTACAGGAGAATGATGTACATATATTTGGTTATGCCAGGACAAAGCTTTCAGATGATGATCTTAGAGCACGCATTCGTGGGTAGGATTGTATTTTTTTTTCATATAAATTTCTTCACAGTTCACCCTTAGCTTCATCAATAACTTCATGTATCTAATACAAAACTCCTTTGCAAAATGTTAAATACCATCAATAACTCTGATCATTTGAGTATTTGATTATATTCTGGGTTCTTTTAACCGTATATCTACTCTTGTATCATATTTCTTGCTATATTTATTGTCTTAGAAATATTCTGAAGTCCTAGATAGTTAATGTGCAGATTTAAGAGAGAGGGAAAAAAAATCTAATTTTAATTATGTTGCTATAAAGTACATTCATGATGTTCTAGCTTCTCATGTTAAAACTACTGGGATTATGACAAATGATTTTTATACTATGAATGTTGGTTCACTTATGGGGTCATCTCTAATTCCTTGTGCTTTTGGATTAGCACTTGATGAACTCATTAGACATTCACGATAATGTTCTTTGATGTATAATAATTGCAAAATGTTATAGTGTTGATTGATAGGCAACATGGTGCACGAAACTCCCGCCAATGTAGGGTTCTGGAAAGGGTCGGACCACATTGGTCTATTGTATGCAGTTTTACCCTCCATTGTATGAGGTTATTTTTGTGACTCGAACCTGACCATAAGGTCAAACTGCTACAATTTTACTTTTGTGCCAAAGCTCCCCTTCTACCGTGTCGGTTGATAATAAATAAAATTAAAGTTTAAATTGTGGAGAGAAACTTTAAAATTTTTATTATATCAAACAAAATTTTAATTTATACAATATGATTTCAACAGTAAAGTAAATTAGCGAATCATTACGACGGGCGGACAAGAATTATAACTAGGGGTTTGTAGATTTGGGATCTATCATTTAGCAAGGAGACATATATAATGAATGTGTCATGGAGTATGAATTGACGGCATAAGTATAGTTAGGCCGAAGAAAGTTTTGTCTGATGTAATTAAATGTGTTTTAATAGATATGAATATTACTAGTGATATACTGATATGACCAAGTTAATGCCGGATAAGCTTCATATAGCTGACTCCAACTTCTCCTTCTTATTGTTTTATATATAATCTTGAATCACAGTGCTTGCTCTATGTTTTACATACATCTAGACAAAGAAGAGAAGGTTAACTTGCATTATTCCAGAGAACTTCTTGAATCCTATCTTTGGTTGAAGTTGATGCATGGAATCACAAAAAGTTCACTAGTTAGGGATTTATCATAGAACTTTTGTTTATCTGTATCTAGTTCATTAATCTTTGTATATGCGATGTTCAGATATCTACAGAAAGGTGTTTCAGCTGAGCAAGAGGATGTTCTATCAAGGTTCTTGCAATTGGTAAATTAATCATATATCTTCTCCCTGTCTGAGATTTTGTGAATTTGGGAAATAAGAGCTTTTGTAATTTCACTTTGCAGATTAAATATGTTAGTGGTTCATATGACAGTCCAGATGGCTTTCAACTATTGAACAAGGCAATTTCTGAGCATGAGATATCAAAAAATAGCCATCCAGGAATTTCTCGCAGGCTATTTTACTTGGCACTTCCACCATCTGTTTATCCTTCTGTTTGCAGAATGATAAGACTATACTGCACAAATCCATGTAAGCTCCTGTGAATTCAATAAGATGCACAAATCACTAAATTAGTTAATGCAACTTTGGTAGTTCTCCTAGGAATGCCCCTAATTTTCAGAATTTGCTAGTACCAGGAGCACACATTTTCCCTAAATGACAATTTTACCCTTACTTGCCCCATGAAAGTGTGTATTACTCTCTAATGTTAGTAGACAATCGCATATATTTATTAGTTGTAAAATAAATATAAAGCTTATCTACACATAAACCATTTTCTTTATCCTTTAAGCAGGAATTTTGAAAATAGAAGTGCTTGGTTAAATTTTGAGGACTTGAGGTTTTTTTAGGTGAATTGCCCATGTAGCTTTTCTAGGTAAATTAAAATCTGCATGTGCCTTCTAAATTTGTAAAACCTATCTTTTCTCGCATCACAATCAGTATGTATCTCCTCTTTCTCATTCTTATAACTCAAGAAAAGTAGTTAATGTATGCATTAGGATCTTCAAATTCTCTTATGGTAGGCATCTACTGTGCACCCTGTTTAAGAATTTCCAGAATGATACATGTACATTGTTTTTTTAGCTGTGGTAGTTTGCATTTTCCATGCCAATTAAGAAGTTTAAATTAAGAAATTCATTTTCTATAACAATACTTTTAAAACTACAATGTATCATTTTCCATGTCAATAGTTAACGAAAGTTCCCATTATTGTGCACTATTTTAGTTTTAGGTCTTAACTATTGCTGTTCTTAGAAAATTTTTGAACTCCTTTTCTTGATTCTGTAATTAGGCTTTCTTTTCCCAAGTCACCTTAGAGAGCCCATTCTGTGAGTTACACACCCTTCTACTATATGCTCATCTAACTTTCTCTTCCTTCTTTTGCTTCCTGATCGTATTAAGTTGCTGCCTTTCTCCACTTCATCCAATGATGTGTTACACGTGTTGTATAGACAGGGCAGAATAGCTATTTATCTGTCTTAATAATGGCTTTGTATTTCAAGGAGTTTATGAAATATGACTCTGTTGTAGTCTGCTATTGTAGCATTTGAGATGCACATTTAAGGTACTTAAATGTGCTCTATGAGGATAATTTGAATTATCTGTTTTCTCGATTCTTCTTGTCTCATAAGCTAATCTTTCCTGGTTTTAAATACTTCTCAGCCGATCTTGGTGGGTGGACTCGCATAGTGGTTGAGAAACCTTTTGGAAAGGACCTTAATTCTGCAGAAGATTTAAGCGCTCAGCTTGGTGAGCTATTTACCGAAGAACAGCTGTATCGAATTGATCACTACCTGGGAAAGGAGTTGGTTCAGAACTTGGTAATTCTTTAAAAATTATAGCTGACATTCTTCGTTTTCTGAAGAAATTGGAAGGCAAAAGACTGAATCAGGCTTCTTTCAACTTTTGGCATTGGCTTATTCAATCTCCTTTTTTTCTACTTGAATTTGCAGCTTGTACTGCGGTTTGCAAATCGATTATTTTTGCCTCTTTGGAATCGTGACAACATTGATAATATACAGGTAAGTTTTCATCCTATATTTGCTTTGATTTGAGAAAGATAAATAAATTGAACCATGAAGATAGTGTAGATGCATGCTATCATGCTTATCATTACATGATTCATAATTTTCTTCTGGGCATGTCTTCTTGAACATTAAAAAAATTTTGAATTTTAGATTTTTTTCTTTTGGTTGAAAAATGTTGACATGGATTATGCATTGTAAATCGTCCCTTTTTTTCATCTTCTGAAGAGAGCCCGCCACTGAATGTACCTAAACTTTCCTTAGGTAATAAGTTGTCTTTAGTGCAAACACGCTTCTACATCAAATTAATGGCCTTTCCTCAAAAAAGACCTGGAATCAGTCCTTCATTAGTAAGATCTCAACAATTAGTCTTGAAAAAGGTTGTGTTCAGTTTCAGATACAAGAAATTTCACATTTGGAAATATGGTATTGAATCACATTAAATGTTTTTATGTTCCTGTTTATTGTGTTTATTCAACAGTCTTCCTTCCTCTTTTACATGACATAGTCTCAGTAATTTGTTGGTGGTTTAACAATTATTATTTCCTTTGGTTAATAGTGACTTTTCTTCACTGTATCTTTGAGCAACCACTGAAGTCTGAAGGATCTAAAACAGGCATGAGTTTAGTCCCACATTAGCAAAACATTGGGAGTCATATGTCTTGAGGGGCATGAGCTTACTTCCACATTTATCAGGTGTCAATCGTGGAGGGCTAAATGCCTTTGTTCTTTGGGAAGGGACTTAACCAAGAAATGTACAAATATCTCCATCAGCAAAATTGCCTTAGCAGCTTCATCTGCTTAAATCAATGTGCTAATTCTAAACATGTAATTGTGAGAATATCTCTACTGATATTTGGAAAATATATAAGAAAAAGGATGAGAAAAATTCCTTTTGCATAGTGGGAATTTCAGTTTTCTACTATGTCAACACATGCTGTAGGTAGGTATCAATAAACCATACTGACCTAATTCTGTAATACATGGGAAAGAAGAGGAAGAACTAGAGTAGGGAAAAAAAAGTTGAGGATCACTATCATGAGCCCTAACTGAGGCGAGCCACCTCTGGCCGCTTTCAAAATTGCCCTCGTCATCAACAATGACACGAGCCCCTTAAGGTCCTTTTAGGTTTTTCCTTTTATTTACTTCCACTCATTTTTTTTTCTTTTTCATTCATCCACCTTTCCATACTTTAGAGTTAATGTTGATGTGAAAGGTACTATGATTGATTATATAGCAAGTACCAAAAGGAAATCTAATGATCTAATGAGAGACAATGATAGATTGAGTGGATTAGATAGTGGATTAGAGGGGCAAGGCCAATAACAAGAGGAAGAGATAGAAGAAGAGGAGGATGTGGGAGAAGATGAAGAACAAGAAATAGTGTTTTGAAAAGGGTTCCAAGTGGCTGCATATTACTATGCATCGGGAACCACTTCACTTATAGCACATGAAATCTCTCATAGACAATTGGCTTCAGTAAGGTGGGATTAGGTGGTCTGTCCGACCCATATTTGCATCCAAAATATCAAAACTGTGATCCATTCAAAATCCTAAGTATTACCTGTACTTGTCTTTTCTTAACTATTCTAGGCTTATACGGTGCTTTTGCTCTTATTAAAGAGGATTGATTCTTGTGAATGTGAAATAGATATAAAATAGTGATTGTGAAAATGCATAGATCTCCAAAATGCATCTCTAATTTGTTAATTGATGTCATGTAAATTATTTTCATGAATCTACAGATTGTGTTTAGAGAAGACTTTGGAACTGAAGGACGAGGAGGATACTTTGATGAATATGGGTATTTTTTATAAGAATGGAAATGGTCAACAGTGATTTAGTAAACTGATTGCATAATGGTTGAAAGCTAACCTCATTTATTATTTTACAGAATAATTCGTGATATCATTCAAAATCATTTGCTGCAGGTATTGGAAAATAAATGATGTTATTTTTCGTTGATGCATTACCTACCTGTATATTTTACATAATGAAATGAACTCCTAATTGATAGAAATATTTGTAAGATTAGAGTAGACTAGACATTCTCCCCTTATTTTTCTGATTTGTAAATTATTTATCTTGTTAAAGTGCAATAATTGTTCCTTCGAGTAGTGCATCAATAGGACATTGTGCATATATGCTTCAGAGAAATCTTGATTTTGAGCTATTTGCTTGTACCCAAAGATAGGCAATTTCCAAGATACCCAGTGAGTTAGACTACTTGTAACATGCATGTTATGCTGCTGAATCTGATCTATGATCTCCAACATTAAGATATAATACAGCTATTGCTGACTAGACATGGTACGTGAAGATTATTTTGTTGATCTTAAAATGAATTTCTAGAAAAATACTTCTTCTATAGCTGTTTTCAATAGTTTCCATGCCCTCATTGACTGACCAACTTAATTAAAATAACCATTGTCTGAAATAAATAGAAAGATCAACCTGAATTAGATAATTAATTATTCTAGATTTGTTGTAAATTGAAGGTCCATAACAATCCTGTAAAAGGGCAACTGATTTATTTTAACAAGTGATATAACCTTATAGGGCTCAATAGAGGACTCTTGTAGATGATCCCATAGTCAGGACAATTATGGATTGTTGATGGTGATGATGAATTATTCAAGAAATTTTGTGAGAAGATTTTTTTGTAGATGACTGACTGTGGATGCAACATAAATAAATACTTTTGAATCACAAATTGGAAAATCTAGTTTGGTTATGTGAAATTATGACAAATAGGCACATCAAACGAGAAAGAGGAGAACCAAAAAAGGCTTTATTAACAACGATAAAATAAAATAAAAAATATTTAAATATAAATGATGATATAGTAAAAGATAGATCCCAATGGAGTAGAATGATCCATATAAGCCGACCCCACTTAGTGAGATAAGGTTTGGTTGCTGTTGTTGCATCATCAATAGGAACAAAGTTATGCTAGCCTTTTTGTGTTAAAAATATGTCATTGTCTGAACCATATTGATTTTGGAATCTTTTTACTATAATTTTTTCCATTCTCTTTAATTTATTATAACCAAATTGCTGCAGGTCCTTTGTTTGGTTGCTATGGAGAAACCTGTTTCACTTAAGCCTGAACATATTCGGGATGAGAAAGTGAAGGTCATACATACATTTCATTTAATGCAAGAACAAATTTGCTTTAATCTTCACTTTCTCACTTAATTTTTATCATCATTGACCAAACCCATTTTCTTGTCAGAAGTACATCAACAAATATCACATTTGTTTTCTCTGACCTGCAATAGCCTTGTGGATCTATCTTAATAACATTTTTCATCTTTCAGGTACTTCAGTCTGTGCTACCCATAAAACATGAAGAGGTAGTCCTCGGACAATATGAGGGCTATAAAGATGATCAAACTGTGTCTGACAGCTCAAACACCCCTACATTTGCTACTGTTGTTTTGCGTATACACAATGAAAGATGGGAAGGTTCAGTTTTTTTCCCCTACTTTATTAATTTCACTTTCTTTGAATTTGTATATTTTTATTCATTCTTGTGATTTGTTGTCTCTTTGAGTTCATACATGACATAAAACCTGAGCTAGGTTTGTAATATCATTGCCATAGTACTGCAGTGATACTGCGCCACAATAACAATCTAGTCTCATTATTAGAACAAAGTTTTCTGAATATTCATTTTTGTATAGCTCTCTCTTAATTGCTGATACTTTAATAATCATACAATACAGGTGTCCCTTTTATATTGAAGGCAGGAAAAGCTCTGGAAAACAGGAAAGCTGAAATTCGTATTCAGTTTAAGGATGTTCCTGGTGACATCTTCAAATGTATGTCATTTAAATTTTTGTTACCATCTCTTTCATTTTTTTTTATAATCTCCTGTTGATGGGTCTCTTGTTCCAGCACCTCAATTATTGAATAACAATTAGATTAAGACAGTATGTGTAGAGTTCTTCATTGAATAATGTAGTATAGTTGATGCCTCTACCATATCTCATTTTCTTGTCCAATTTCAAAGTTTACTTTCACTATTTTATTTACTTAAACGAATCCAGCATACGGTGCTCTCATTTTTTATCTGAATTTATCATTGTTAATGTGCAAGGTAAAAAGCAAGGGAGAAATGAATTCGTCATTCGCTTGCAACCATCAGAAGCCATGTATATGAAGCTAACAGTAAGTTCAATATGATTCGCAGGGCCTATACAATCATTTTGCATTGCAAGAACTATCTCATAGATTACCTACCTGAGTCACGTTCAGCCTTTTGATTTCATGTTAAGGAGTCACTAAATTTAAGAATAAATCTGTTTATTTTAAAAAGGCAGCTATAGCCTATAAGAGCCCTCGAACACTCACATTTGAGTAAAGTTCTTTGAATCAAAGACTTTGACAACAACTTCCAAGTCCCTCACCATCTAACATTAACTGGCATCCTCTCCTGTTATTTTGATATTTATTCTTCTTCTAACATTCTTCCTTCTGCACATCAAAAATAAAAAAGAATACCACGAATAACCCCCAAAACCTTGTTTCTGGTGGGTGATTTTATGTGTAAACATCGGCTGGAACTGCGAGATCATTGTATATGTAGGTGACTGTCATACGGCGAAGTAATTTTCATCAGAGTGTCTATTTCATGCTTGGAGTATTTTGCTTGTTTCTGCTTTTGCAGCTTCTAAGTTGTTTTGTATCATGTCATGTTCTTTCTATCACAATTTTCTTTGTTTTCTCTTTCTATGTGCTGCAGCTCAAGAAACCTGGATTGGAAATGTCAACAATACAAAGTGAATTAGATTTATCCTATGGGCAAAGATATCAAGACGTCAAAATCCCAGAGGCATATGAGCGGTTAATCTTGGACACGTATGTTCTATATGTGATAACTTTTTATTGTTGCCTTTTCTATATATTGCTTTTCAATACAAGTAGTATGAATAATTTAACATATGAACTGACTGATGCCAGAAACCAATAAATTTGTCCTGCCTTCCAAAATAATTTCAGTTGTTAGTGAGTTTGACACATACTTGGATCCTCTAATCAACTTGTACAAATGGTCCAGTTTCAGTTGCCGAAATGAGAAACATACATCAAATAATTTTTTACGACCTAAAAGAGTTTAGAGGAAGCTGATGATTCCAAAACCACACAAGGATCACAAATCCTGCCTTAGAAATCCAAATATGATTTTGATGGTTTAGGAAGTTTTTCTACAATTTAATTCCAGTCTGAATCATTGTGTTTTCGTAATTGTAACCACCTAATGTGCTGCTTATATATATGTGCGAACTATATGAATATCATACTCCATTTTACATTTTGTCACCATTTTTTTCCCATTTCTAAGCTTATGGTTCTTAATAAAACTTGTAGTTTCCTGTCCAAGTTCCTACATGCTCCATTAGCTAGTTTGAACTTTCAATTTCTCTTTATCGCCCACATCATCAAAGAAACTATATTTTGATGACTACTTGTTCAATGCAATGCTTGACAGAATAAGAGGTGACCAGCAGCACTTCGTGCGCAGAGATGAGCTGAAAGTATGTGTTGTCATACCTAATCCATGTAAATTAACCAAGAATAGGAATCTTATTGTTTTGTATTGGATATCGCAGGTAGCATGGCAGATATTTACACCTCTTCTGCACAGCATTGATAATGGAGAACTGAAACCTATTGCATATAAACCAGGCAGCCGTGGACCAGAAGAGGCAGACGAATTGCTAGCCAGAGCAGGATATGTGCAAACACACGGCTACATATGGATTCCACCCACCTTAGCATAGCTTCTTCTATATGAATGTACTTTATATGAGAATCAACTGTTTCTGCATTAGATTCTATGAATCTACGATGGCTCAAGGCCTTAACTAATGTTGTTTTATGCCTCTCACTGGTTTTGGAATAAATGGAGTTGTTTGTCTCCAGGATGTTGCATGGATGAGTCGTAGGCTCGTGTTTAGAAGAATTTTACAATAACATTTCAGTGAATATGATTTCGTTCTAGTCCAAATGAATGTACTAAGGATTGTTTTTAATCAACATACTTTAAACCTCTATATCTCAAAAATCATATGGTCAATTTATTATTGGATTATAAAAAATGTAATTTGTCTTCGTTTAGAATTTTAAATTTATCATTTTGTCCTTCATATTTTTACAGTTACTATTAAAATGTTCTTTATAATTTACATTTATAAATACCATTAATTCGTCCATATTCTTTTTCTGAAGAAAAAAGATTCCCACAAGCCAAGAACAAAAACACTCCCCTGTATTTTACTCAAGTACACACATTTTATAATTATACGGCCGGCGCCGGCGCCTTCGTCCTGCTCGCTAGAGCTTAGAGGCTTAGGCTTAGCGCCGCCTTTACATCGAGCCTCCACGCGCTCCCACCGCCGTCCAACCTCCACACGTCGCACGGCGCCGCCAGCGATGAGGCCGAGCAGGCCGCCTTTCCCCTCCACGGCCGCCTCGAGTAGTGCACCCTCACCCTGCAAGTGAATGCCCGGCACGCCTCTGCCGCTGCCGGAATTGCCCCCCTCGCCACCAGCCCCACTCGCACCTGTTCCTCCTCTTCCGCCGTCCACCTGCCTTCCAGAGACCCTCCGGACACCATCCTCCGGTACGCATCGTTGGTCCACGTGACCCTGCCCCACTCGTCGGACACGAACCCGGGGGAGTCGTCCGCCGACAGCGCCGCCCGCACAGCCTCGTCGCTCCGCCACGGCACTTCTCCCTCCCTCCACGTGTCCGTCACGCATTCCACCGTCACCCAAGACCCCACCGCCGTCACCGGCCAAGCAACCCCTGTCGCCGCGGCCGTCTCGCCTCCCCGCCCTCGGCCCATCCACGCCGGCGCTAACGCGGTGGCGAGCAATTTTTCAGATCCAGCGCACCTTCGTTCCGCCGCCACGTCGTCCTTCCTCTCCGGCGTCTCCGGAATCAGGGCCAGAGTCACGATCGTCGGTGACGAGGACGTCACCGACGAAGAAGAGGCCGGGTCCTCCTTCGACGAAGAAGACCGCCCCGTCTCCACCTTCCTCGCCTTCCTCCCTCTGCAACCGCCGGAGCCCTTTCGCCTCGTCTTCCTTCCGGCGCAGGACGACACCGCGGCGACGGAGGCCGCCCCAGACGAGTCGACGACCGGCTTGGGAGCGATCGGGCGGAACCTGAGCATGATCCGGCCCATCCTCCACGCCGCCTCGTCGTCTGCTCTTCCGTACACGTCGATGCAGCAACCGCCCCTCCGCTCCATCTCCGCCCTTCCGCTCGATTCCTCTGCTTTCGATCTCGTCTCCGCCGTGCCTGACTCGTTCCCGGACTCAGCGAGCAAGAAGCTTAAATAGCGCCGGAGGAGTCGGACGCGTGTCCACTTCAGCACGTGTCGGGGATGATGCCTCAAGCTGCCATTGGCTCAGTACAGGTGGCAGTAGGAGAGTACGTTTGAGCACATGGGAGAGATAAAAGTGAGGTTGAAATCGAGGCGGCACGTGGAGGAAGGAGACTGGAAGATGGCGAACGAACCGGAACTCTATTGGGTGGGGTGGGGTGGGGTTGGGTTGGATGGGATGGGATGGGATGGGTGGTGGGGAACAGGGTGGGTGGTTTGTTGCTATTATTGGGTAAGAGAAATAGGTGTCAGTAGGTTTTTATGGTAACGCCGATGGGAGATTATTGAACAGTTGACGCGTGGATAGTCTAAGGCAACGTGGGCATCGCCGGATAGAATGCTGACGTAGACAGAATCTATCGGAGTTGTCGTTTTGGATGGATGCACAATTAGCTACCCGCTCTCTACTCGCATCGTCATTGGCGGAAGAAGTTGAAAATGTTGATGGAACCTTCCAGATGAAAGTTATGTGGCTGATGCATTTCACAAATATGTAGATTTAGGTCTAGGTCGGATTTCATAGCTTCTGTTCATATACTCATTTATTATATTTATTTTTTTTATTTTCATTTCTATTGTCATACTCAATTGAGATTCAGATACTCGACACCCAAACACATACCCATTATTCATTCTCCTTGAAGATGGTATATTCTTTGTGTTGATAATTTTTTTATTTTATCTAACTATCATCATTTAATAAAATCATATTAAAATTTAACGTATTAAACAATTTAACATACTCCTAATTTAATAATATTCAATAAAAACATATT